>LNAC01000955.1:374859-453026 GCA_002007465.1 Ailurus styani | reverse complement strand
CCTCTCTCTGCCTGCCTCTCTGCCTCCTTGTGATCTCTCTCCCCCTGTGAAATAAATGAATAAAATCTTTAAAAAAAAAAAAAAGAAAAGACAGACTGGAGCACTTGAACGGCTATAGCTGATTGTGTCTTCTGGCGGCTCCAAATGTAACATCAGCAACAATCTTTAGCAAAACAGCCCCCAAATTTATCAGGAGGGGATCTGAAACATATTTTTGTGGTTGGGAGAAACAAAACTCAGCCTACAAGTATAGTGGGAGCAGTATGGCGCATTGTTTTCTGTGACCTTAACAAGCGCAGTTCAATGACCTAATTAATAGCTAGATGACAGCCCGAACGCTGGAGGACAGGGCAGCCTGGTGGCTCCTGGGGTAGGTTCAGCAAAGGCTGGATCGACACCTGTGTGAGATAAAACTTGTGTGGCAGTCCCTACATTACAGTGATAGTTTAGTATCTGCATTTCCATTTTATTCTCTTTGCCCTGCCATAGGGAAAATTCCTCCAATACTTCAAGTCAATGTTTCTCAACCTCGGCAAGACTGGCATTTGGGGCTGGATCATTCTTGGTTCCGGGGGCTGTCCTATACATGGAAGAACATTTAACAGCAGGCCCAGGACTAGGGTGAGGCAAGCAAGTGTAGTGAGGCCCTTGCCTTGGGCGCAAAATTGAAGGGGGCACCCAAAATGTTAGTAATGAAGATAAATAATATTTGAATATATTTTAAAATCAAAATTAATGCCAAAAAATCCATAATGAACAAAATGTCAAAACTGAACACAGGCAGGATCAGTATTGCTGATTTTTTCCCTTTGGTCTCCAGCTCCAAAATGACTCAGCGTGACCCTGTTAGTGACTCTCTTGCTGCCCTGTTTAGCAGCATCCCTGACATCCCCCCACTAAATGTCCATAGCATTTCCCACCCTCAACCCCAGTCATGACCACCAAAACTGTCTCCAGGTATTTCCAAATGTCTCCTAGGGGACAAAAACACCCCCAGTTGAGACTCAACACTATAGTCATAGTGCCATAGGAACCCCATGCATTTAAAAAATTAATAAGTAGTCTGAAAGGCCAAGGGGCATAATAACACTGTCGTGGCTTAGGGCAGGACGCTGGCATCACATAGACTTGGATCAAATCTCAGGTTTAAGACTTGGTAGATGTGTGACCTGCTATGCTTCCATTTCACCATCTGTAAAGTAGAGATGATAATAACATCTATCCGAAGGGTTGTGAAGATTCAACAATGATGCATGTAAATCATTTAGGATAGTACATGATACGCGGCAAGGACTCAAAAACCTTAGTCACTATTTTTATTGGTAAGTAATCCCTTCAGTTTCTGTGCCAGAAAGGACTGTTTTTTGAGCAAGGAGAGGTTGGTACTAAAGTAAAGAAGGACTTGGTATTTCCAAACAGCTTAAATTTTTAGGTAGACAAGTGTAGGTGACGATTCTCCTTGCAGAAGGAAGGATTTGTTTTAGTACTTGTTTAGTACGCAAGTCTCAATGTCTCACACTGCAGCTTAGAGCTGAGACAAACCTGACTGCAGCTCAGAGGAAATGTTTGTTACAAAGGCTAAAAAGTTCGACCTGCCAACCTGTCCTTACACCACCCCTCAGACTAAGAAATTGGAAAACTTTGAAATACAAAATGCAGCTAGAATTTTATGTACAGCTTAGAAAACTAACAGGGACTGATTTGTTTTCATCTGAATGCAGACTTAAGTACTGAGACACTGAAACACACTTAAGCCCTTGAGTACCCCTTACAAGGAAAATCATGCACCATTGTCTTGCTTTTGGCTTATTTGGGCTATTCTTAAGGTCTTGAATGTGGTAGGCAAAAGACTGCTTTTCTAAGCCCCAAATCATGGTTTCAAATTTTTTAACAGCTTTCTTGAGCTATAATTCACACACCTTACAACTTGCCCACATAAAATGTACAATTCAATTTAAACAAAAACTTGAGACTACAAAAAAAAATAAAGTGTACCATTCAATGGCTTTTAGTATATTCACGGAGTTGTGTACCCATCATCACAATCAATTTTAGAATACTTGCATTACCCCAAAGACAAACTCTACAGGACTTAGCCATCATCCCCCTACACACAATTTTCCCTTTCCCCTAACAACTGGCAAACACTAATCTACTTTTTGTCTTTATGAATTTGCCTATTTATGGACATTTAACATACATGAAATCCTACAAGATGTGCCCTTTTGTGTCTGGCTTCTTCAACTTGGCACGATGTTTTCAAGATTCACCCATGTCACAGCATGTATTAGTACTTTATTCCACTGCATGGCTGAATGATATTCTACTGTAAGGATATACCACATTTGGTTTATCCTTACCACATTTGGTTTATCCACTCATCCACTGATGGGCATTTGGGTTGTTCCCACTTTTTGGCTATCATGAATAACGCTGCTATAAACATTTAAGTACAAGTTCTTGTGTAGACATATGTTTTTCCATTCTCTTGGGTACGCACTTAGAAATGGAACGTCTGAGTCATGTGGTAACACTATGTTTAACATTTTGAAGAACTGTCAGACTGTCTTCCAAAATGGCTACACCATTTTACATTCCCACCAGCAATGTAAGAGAGGTCCAACTTCTCCACATCCTGGCCAACACTTGCTATATCTGACTTTTTGATTATCTCCACTCTAGTGGATGTGAAATAATCTTTTGTTGTGCTTTTGATTTACATTTCTCTTATGAATAATGATGTCGAGCATCTTTTCATGCGCTTCTTGGCCATTTGCATAACTTCTTTGGAGAAGTCATGGTTTCATTTTGATACACTATGAAGTGTGGGAAACGTTATGTGGCAAGTGGGACCATCTGGAATAGAAACAGGAACCCTGATTAGGCATATATTAAGTGCCCATCAAGCCCTTCCACCATGTTATTGAATTAATGATTAGCTTAACCTATGAGAAAAAGAAAACCCATTTTTTCTGACGGCAGCAAAAATTATTCTATTTGTGTGGCCTTAGCTAAGAGTTAAAAAAAACTAGCTAAAGGGGAAGGTTTGTTTATCATAAATAACAACTTCCTTATCTCTAAGCCTCAAAATTCCAGAACACCTCACTGAAACCCAGATTCTGCCAGGACAGGTCAGAATACTGGTGTACACTCTTGTGCACTTTAGAGTAACAGCGCAAGTCTAACACAAGTGTGCTCTTTATTTCTTGATTTCTCAACTTAATTGAGTGAAGTCCACTGCACCTTTAGTTGATCCCATGGAAATTTTTTCTTCCATGTCTGGAAGAAAATCCACATATTTCTCTTCTCTGAAAATAAACTCTTATCAGAATAATATGAATGTACAGTCCATCTATATTGGATCACCACATCAGGGTCCAACATTTGATTCATTTAGGAGGAGTTGCAGTATTGCAATTCGAGGTCTAGGGTTGAGATGACTACTCATCTCTGGAAGAACGTGGGATAACGTGATAAATTCAGACATTCAGAAATACTTTTTCAGCAGTCTGTGACTAATAGGGAAAGCAAAGGAAAACAGGGCTCCAAGAGTCATTAATCTAAATTAATTAACCCAGTGACATTGTCATAGAGTTTTAGCCCTACTGCAGAATCCAGATGAATACAATTCTTCAGGTAGGTAAGCATTTTTTGTTGTGGGATGTTTATTTACAATGAACTGAAGAAGAGGGTTAATCTAATGGGATGCAGGACTGCATTGGATGGTGAAATGCTTTGTGACCAACATCCATTTGAGGTATCAATTAACTTTTAATTCTTGGAGGGAAACAAAAGCAGCCTTGCACAAAGACTAAATTGGGGGTGGTATAAGGAGCATAGAGCTCATGGAAACTTAGGCCTGCTACCTTTTTGTAGCAGGGAAAGGCCTCCTTATCTAATACAAAGGGGTTGAAGAGTAGGGAGGGAGAAGGGTGAATTGGTGTGTGGCCTGTTAACTCAATGATGTTTCTAAAGCCTGAATGGAAGAGTCAAAGCCACCCAAGTCAAAACAGCGTTAAGTCAACAGCTTGGCAGAGACAGCATGACCTGAATGGAAATGCAAATGGTTCAGTCCAATAACTGCTTTGGGGTGTCACTTGGTCCACGAGCTCTTCCCTTCCTGGAACCTTTTCAACTGCACACAGAAGAGCAAATCACCTTACTAGACCCCGCATCTAAATTCCAGGGGAAACCCAACATGTGCCGATTCAAATTAATAGAACACAAAAATTATGAAGCAGTAATTCCCAACAACAACAAAAAAGAAACTTTACTCTGCTCAAGGTTTCCCTATAGGGTCTTTTTAAGCCACCAGCCATGTGATTTTGAAAAAGCACCAGTTGTGGTCCTACAGACAAGTCTCATGTTCAACAGGGAAGAAAATTCTTTCCAGGAAGTGCTGTTGTGGACATGTCCAGCTTCTGACCACCAGACAACACGGGAGTACATAATTAGTTTGTTTTCCAAAGGGGGAGCCACCTCATGCTTTTCTTCAAATTCAATCAAAACATACACACTCTAAATAGAAACATGTTCATTTGAAATCCCTTTGCATGAGCAGCTGTCTGGCCCAGGCCTGGCCGAAGAGCCTAATTCTATTCATCTTTGCACTCCAGCTAGTAAATGCTTGGCTTTGTTCACTCCCACCAGCAGAGGCAGTCAGACTCAATTGGGCAAGGGGCCTTAATGATCTGAGGCAGGTGTCCTCAGAGGCTGCCCAGGTGAGGGGTTGGCCTGTGTACCATGACTCACTCACTTGTCCCTAGTTTACAAAGCCCTGCCCTGCACAATTAACTACTGCCATTAGCGTGCTCACCCACACAAGTGAAAGGAGTCTGCTCTGGCCTGCTTGGGGCTTTTGCTACTATCCGAGAGCCCAGAGGACAACCAAGAGCCACTATTTGCCAAAGGAAGCAAGGTCAGGATGGAGGGTTGAAGCACTCTCTAGAAACTCTAAAAAATGAAATCATAAGATGAGAGAAATAAACAGCTGCTAAGGCCTCATAAAGTAGTTCGGCTGAGCACAAAGATGGTCTCTGGGCCAATGCCCCTCAGGACCAATGGACTCCTATGCTTAAGTTCCCAAAAGTCGGGAGAAAGCTGTGCTCTGGTCCTTAATGAATTTAAAAATGTCAATGCGGGAGACAAGCCAAATGGCCAGAGAGTAATAATCACCTGTCATGTTTATTTCGCGTTTTGTATTCTCTAAGCCCTGGCCTGCCCCTCACCTCATGTTATCCCCCATAATCTGGTGAGGTAGGCAAGGGGAGCGCCAATAGTTCCATCTGACAGGTGAGGAAAGTTCAGAGGTTAAGGGACGTGTCGTGTCCATGGTCCCACAACTCATCAGTGTGAGAACCAGGGCCAGAATTGGGGTATAAAAAGGCAAGAGAGCTGAAGCCCCAGCCACAGTCAAAGCTGCAGAGGCGGTGTCCCAAGTGCAGCTGGATGCAACCTAGGTTAAGCCTAGGCAAGCTTTGCCAGAGAGGAAATTGGCTTTCGATGGCCTGGAAGGAAGATTGAGCTCTTTTGTACAAAGAGCGAGCTCCTCGCCACTGGCATTGGAACCCAATTTGTGACACTGTTTACTCTGGCTAGATGGCACTTTGGTGTTTCTAAAAGAGACCTCCCAGGACCCCAGAGTTTCTCATGAATGCAGAGATTCTGCCTAATAACATTTTCCGAATCCTGTCAAGTCTTGCACAGAAAGAACCTTCAGAAGTCATCAATTCTGACCTCTTTGTTGGCTTCAGGATCCCTTTGGGTGTGCATTATTTTGTTACAACCTGCCCTATTCCAGAAAGAATGCCAAGACGCTGAATTAGTGTCCAGGCCATCTTGCCTAATGTGGGATCATTTTTCACTATTGCGGTGTCTGCCCATCAGGCACTGAAAGGGAACAGCTGCCTCTCTGTAGCCTAGTGGTCAAGAATCAGATAGTCTTGGGGTTCAAATCCCAGCTCAGCCATTTGCCATCCATGTGGCTTGGGGCCCATGACTTAAATCTCTCTGTAGCTCAGTTGCCTAGTCTATATACTGGGAATAAAATAAGATTAACTTAGGTCATGCATTAAAACTGTTCAGTCTAGTCCCTGGTTTAGCTGTTAAAATTATTAGCTTTCCTGCTTTGACATTTAATGGGTTATCAATGGTTGAATAGGTAAATGCTAGGCTATTGTTACCTGCTATAATAATATAACTAATATATAAGTTAATATTATATGTAATAAACAATACAGTATATTATATTAATGTTAATAATGCCTATATAATATATAGATTATAGTATAACATACTTGCTGTTGTTGTTGTTATTATTATCTCACTCTGCTCCCCTCCTCACATCTAGCACTTCAGTCAAACTCCTCTGTCCCTTTAATGGGGCTGAATTCCCATTCTTGGTTTTGTCTAAGAACTTGCTTTCCATTTTAAGACTCAGATCAGGAAGCACTTTCCTCCAGGAAGATTCTGAAAAGTCCCAAGGATGAGAATGGTGCCCCTCCCCTGTGCTCCCATAACACCCTGCGAGCTTCCCCCACCACAACACTCACCACACCGTATTGTAATCCCTGGCTTCCTACACTAGACTGTATGCTGTCCTGGGACAAGACTTTATCTTCTTTCATGCCTCTCCCCTTTACATGTAGCAGAGAGTAGGCACGGATACATTTGTTGAAGAAATGATTCATGAGAGCAATCACAATTATGCTTATGATTACCAGTAACGAAGTAGCCTGCCATCTTGTCTGAGAAAAACTACCCAAGAACCCCAGGGGTAAAAATTATCCCTAGTCAGGCTCTGGAAGGGAACAAAGAACACAGGTTTGCTTCCTGACTCCTTAGAATGAATTCCACCTGTCTCCTCCTCAGGCTGGGGTGCAAACACTGGTGAAACTCAACCTGTCACCCCCTATTAAGGGACAGGTAAATCAAATCAAATAGGTCTGCATTACAACAGAGCTATGTACTAAGTTAGTTGAACTAGAGTCAGGAAGTCACCATTCTGAGGCTCAAGAAATAAGGACAGCTTCAGCACTATCGGCAGCCAGCGGGAATAGTGCCTCGTGGGTTCTGGGCTTTTCCACCTGCCCCACACAAATAATCCCAGCAAGCATTTCTGGAGGCCTGCTAATCCAAATCTCAGTAACAATCAGTTGTCGAGCACCAAGAACTCTGCTCAGCTCTCGTCCTTAAAACTCAGAGAGAGAGAAGGGGCGCCTGTCGGGCTCAGTCAGTGGAGCACAGGACTCTTGATCTCAGAGTTGTGAGTTCAAGCCCCATCCTAGGCATGGAGCCTAAAAATATATATATATATATGAAATAAATGTTAAAAAAAAACCCTCAGAGAGAGAAGAGCTACTATCCTTCCCATCTGACATACGAGGTCACTGGCTCAGGTTAAATCTTGCCTAAAGGCACAGAGACAGTCAAAGCCAGGTAAGGATTTCTAATCTGGAGCTATTGAAGCTAAGAGTCAGCCTTACTGACCCTAAAACCCATATTTGCAGCCATGTCACAATACTGCCAGCTAAGTCCCTAAGTCAGGCACAGATGAGTGAGACCATCTTTTTTTTTCTCCAGGAGCTCCTGATCCAGAAGGACACAAAGATATGTTCACAGATTACAGAGTGACCAGCACTGGAATAGAATTCATTAAATGGGACAGGACCCCAGAGAAAAGAGTGATGAAGTGTAACTGGCAGGAATTTGGGAGAATGACACCTTTTGAAACAACTAAATCTCAGAAGCTGGCCTTCTTCCTTAGACTTTACAAAGCCTATTTATTTTGTTCTCACGCAACCTTCTTCCCCACTTCATCTCTCTCCTTTTCCTTTTAGTGTCTGTCATTTCAGAAGCAGGCATAACATCCTTAAGCCGCCCATCCCCTCATGCTTCTTACTGGCATTTTCCCTGCCACATTCCACTCATTGTTGGAGAACAGATTTGAAAAGGAGTGGGGGTTTGGATTAGATACTTTCAAGATTCCTACCAACTCTGACAGTTGAAGATTCTCTGAGGAAGGTGCTCAGAGGCAGAGAAATCCTCAAGAGCGGACGTTAGCAAAGATTCACTCAGCACAACCATGAACTCACTGTTTTTTAGAGAGAGAGGGAGGGCAGGGAGGGGCAGAGGCACAGGGAGAGAGAGAGAATCTCAAGTAGGCTCCATACCCAGCAGGAGCCTGGCACAGTGTTCAATCTAATGACCCTGAGATCATGACCTGAGCCAAAATCAAGAGCCAGCCACTTACCCGACTGTGCTACGCAGGTACCCCTGAAATTACTTGTTAAAACTTTGGAAATGCTTTGCTGTTTTATATATAGCCAGATCCCAAGCTAGACTTACCAACAGCTTTCTCTCGACTTTTAACCACTTTCATAATTTAAAATGTTCCTTACAATCTTACAAGTGGGGGCTCTCTTTATTCTCAAGTGCAAATTTGGTTCAAATCAAGGCCAAAGGTTTAAACAGTGAGTTAGAAATCAACCCTTAAGTTCAAAGCTGTGTGGCAAAATGTCCTTACTCTTGCCCAACCCTCAGGTTTCTACTCTAGTCCTGCAATCTGTGGGCATTTAAAACAGAGACCCAGAGGTGACAGTCTTTTCATTCTTGTCCAGGCCCCAATGTACACCACGTTAACAAGAGAAACGTTGGCAACTAGATGGTGATTATCTAATTCTAAAGTGTTATCTAAATCCAGTAATAGGATTAAAGGTATTCCAGCCACATGTCAATCCCTAGCAAACCCCAGCTGGCCAGTGGCCATTTCCATGGGCTGCTCTTTCCTTTAAAACAGCTCCATCCCCACAAGCAACAAAAGAAAAAAATGAGCTAAATTGGACCTTGTCAAAATTAAAAATCTTCACGCTCCAAAGGATAGCATCAAGAAAGCGAAGACAGACCACAGAAAGGGAGACAATATTTACAAATCATATATCTGATAAAGATCTAGCATAAAGAATATATTTAAAAAAATCTTATAACACAATAATAAAAAGACAAATAACCCAATTGAAAAGTGGACAAAAAATCTGATTAGGCATTTTTCCAAAGAAGATAAATAAATGGCCAATAAGCACATGAAGATGTTCAACATCATTAATCATTAGGAAAATGCCAATCAAGGAGCAGCTTGGCTGGCTCAGTCGGAAGAGCAGGTGGCTCTTGATCTCGGAGTCATGAGTTCTAGCCCCACCATGGGTGCAGAGGTTACTTAAGTAAATAAAACTTTTAAAAAAGGAAAATGCCAGTCAAAATCACAATGACACACTATTTCACACATATTAGGAAGGCTATAATAAAAAAGATAATAACACGTGTTGGTAAGGAAGCAGAGAAATGGGAACTATCATACATTTCTGTGGGACCGTGAAATGGTGCTGCCACTCTGGGAAACGGTTCGGCAGTCTCTCAAAAAGTTAAACAGAATTAACAGAGTTACCATATAACCCAGCAATTCCAGTCCTAAGTATATACTCAAGATAAATGACAACATACACCCACACAAAAATTGGTACAGGAATGTTCATAAGCAGCATTATTTATGATAGCCAAAATGTGGAAACAACCCAAATGTCTGTCAAAATACAAATAGATAAACAAAATGTAGTATATCCATGCAATGGAATAGTAGTCTGCCAAAAAAGGAATAAAGTATTGATGCATACTATCACATAGATGGACCTTGGAAATATTATTATAAGTGAAAGAAGTCAGACAGGAAGATTCCATCTTGTAGGATTCCATTGTTATAAAATATTTAAAATATTTATTCAGGTAAATCTAAAGAAAGTTGATTAGTGGTTGTCTAAGGGGGGAGGATTGGACAGTGACTGCTAAGGAGTACAGGGTTTATTTTTGGATTGATGAAAATGTTCTGGAAATAGATTGTGGTGAAGCCAGCATAACTTTGTGAGTATACTGAAAACCATTGAATTGTACACTTTAAATGAGTAAATTTTATGGTGTGTGATTTATATCTTCATTTTTTAAATGTGGAAAAATAGCACCATACCCAAGAGCCAGAGGTCTGTGGGACAAAACTGGACCAGGGATGCTGACACTATTTCCATGTGACAGAAACACTCCGATTCAGATGTGTTAGCAGGAAGTTATTGGGTACATCCTGTGACAGATTAATGCAAATCATAAAGAGAAGCAAAATAGTCACTTCTGAGTTCGAATTACTGGGAACTGAATTAGGTCCCTCAGCCATCTGGTTGGATCCTTCTAAACCACCCAGCTCCATACCCCAAGACCTCTGCAAATTCCCTGGCCTTCAAACACTCTGGACTATTTATCTTCTGTGAAAACTCCATTTCCCCCTCCTTGCCTTTGCTCATGCTATGCCCTCCTCTCAAACTAACAAGATCTAACTTATCTTTGAAGTGTCACCAGGTGCAAATTCTCTCCTATGAAGTAATGCTTTGGTACACTAAAAAAAGACTCTGTAAGCGTTTGTTGAGTGACTGAACAAATGAATGACCTCAGATATTCATCCCTCTAAGTAGAGCTGAAGGATTAAAATTGCCCAAAGTTAGCGGTAAGCCCTTCCTTAATTTCTCTAGGAGTTGTTGAAGCAGTACAGTGGATAAGCAAGCAGGCCTGGGGTAAGTTTATGTTCCTGGAAGGGAGGAGCTCCAACTCATACCTGAGTTTCTCATAGAAACAATGGAATAGCATGGCCATTCTCAGCCTCATAGCCACCAGGACACATGACAGAAGACGCTCACATACAGAGCTGACTCCCAGAAGCTTAATAGATATTATGCAAATTCCCACCTCATTCTCTCCCACCCAGGCAAGCATATCAGAATACAAGTGGATGAGAGCAACATTTTCATAAGGACAACTTTAAACAAGGTCCAATTTACTGAAACAGTCAATCATTCACAAACCCCAGACCCTTACATATCAGTAAGAACAAATTACTTGCAATCCAGCTCCCAACTGTGACACCCCAAGGCACAGCCACACTGCAGATGAGGGCCACTGGTGTATCAAGAGGTCACATTTCTGGAGAAGTGCCCCGATGGCAAACTTGTTATGGAAATAACCACAAACCACAAATGATATCTTGGTACAAGGAAATGGTTTCTGAAGTGCATGTAAAACATAACTTCAACAGATCACACAGAACCCAACCCCATACAACTGGATTTAATCTAGGAGATAGTCAATCACAGAGCCTTCTCTCATCCTGCCTTACAATGTCGTCCCATTTTTGCTGCAACAAAGCTGGAGGGGCACGAACACTACTGAGGTCATAGAATTCAAAAGGGCTTTTCTGGGGAATTTTGCCCAGAGCACTTAAGAAAACTTTGTAGAAGGATGCTCAATTGGTGACATTTTGAAAATTTGATCCAAAGATAATAATTTTGCTGACTTTTTTCCTCTAAATGTTACATTACCTGCTAGCAGAAAAAAGTAGTTACCAAACATGCTATTTGTCTTTTTTGCTGCCTTCAAAGCAGTCTCTTCTTTCTCGAGCCATCATCTCATTCAGAATAGGCAGCTTAAAGTCTTTGCAACACTATTATACAAGTCAGCCCCTCCCTTATTTTTTTTCAATTTTATTTTTTATTTTATTTCTTTATTTTTTTAAGATTTTTTTAAAATTTATTTACTTGACAGAGATAGAGAGATCACAAGTAGGCAGAGAGGAAGGCAGAAAGAGAAGGAAGCAGGCTCCCTGCAAAGCAGGGAGCCCGTTGCGGGGCTCAATCCCAGGACCCTGAGATCATGAACTGAGCCGAAGGCAGAGGCTTTAGCCCACTGAGCCCAGGCGCCCCCAGCCCCCCTCCCTTAAAAATGCATAAACCAAACCCTGTTTGCACAGAATTTGGCATCCTTTGATTCTTCGAGACTTGTGGTTTCACAAGATTGAAAAGCCTCAAAGCTCTGGCTTGATGATGGCCAAAGTTAAATGTGCACCAGCCTAAGTTTTGATGCCAGCTCCACAACATGAAAAGTAATTCTACACTGGCTTCACAATAGGAGATTGCAACCATCACTAGAGCCCTGCTTTTTTTTTTTCCTTCTTTTTTTAATCATCCATTAAGAATTGAATATTGAATGATTATGAAATAATAGGACTAATCCTTGTATAAAAAGTACACACAGCAGCACTTGCTCCTCTAACTGTTGTTTTTATATCTTAAATCCAACAAAAGTCCGACCAGCCTCATCTCTGATGATCAATCTTTGACCAATACCACTTGCAAGGCACTAAAGTATGAATTAAAAACCTATGCATCCTAGTTTCCTTTTATCTATGGGATGCAAAATAATATTTTCTGTACGTCTTATATACTCTTATGCACTACATAAAGTTAAATACATAAGACTTAAAATGCTTGCATAATATTCAAAAACAAATTTCTCCTTTGTAAGAACTGTGGCATCTAATGTGACTTCTATCTTACTACGCTTGGCAATTAGCCACAGACAGAAACCCACATAATAATGTCAGAAGAAAGACTGCCTGAATTTATTACGTTTTCCTGCTATTCTCTATCTTGTTTTTCCTCACTTGAATTTGATCCAATATATTTTCTAAGCCTCCTTCAATGATTTCCCCTCCACTATTCCCTGTTACAAAGTATAGCATTTCTGTGATTCTAAATAAAGTACCTATTGTTAGTTTCTTCAGCTGACTTTCTAAAACAGATGTTTGTGAACATTCACCCAAACTTCTGCTTTTTATTGTAGGCATGCTTTAGAACCTAGTCTAAAGGTTTTCAAATTGTTTGCATATTTTCAGGTATTAACCGTGTGGAAGATAGTTTTTCTGCCTCCTTTTCCTCCAAATGATGGAAAAAGGGCCAAAGGAGGATTAGAATGGCTATATTTGCTTAAGAAATCAGGCAAGCACATCATGCCAGGAGGACATAAATCAATGAGGTCTGAATTTGTCAAGTGTCTCAAGTTACTTTTTAAGAGGATGACTTTGAAAAACCAAAGAATACATTTTATTGGGAATCTTTCCCTTGGCTTCCTAGACCTTGATATGATTTGGATTTATCTCTGGCCATTATTTAACAACCCAGTAAGTAGTAATTGAGGGCTTTCTATATGTGAATCCCCCAACGTGGGGAACCCAGAGATACTTCCAACATGGGCCCTGGTCTTAAAAAACCTGGTGTAAAGAATAGGTAGAGAGAGAATTAAACAACTTTATCTATACAAACCTTAGAATGGTCCCTGGCTCTTACTAAGGGTTAATACATGTTATTTTATATATATATATATATAAAATATATAAAAATGTAAATTGCATTATATAAGTTATCATTATATTTTATTATATAATTATATATTATTATATATTGCATATATAATTAAATTTTTATTTATACATTTGTATATCATACTTATATATTAAATATATGCTTATTACATATTTATATTATATATAATTAATATAAATATACAATACATTTATATATTTATATATAAATTATAAATTTTAAATATACAAATATACAAATAAAAAATTTAATTATATAAAAATATATAAATATAAATATATTATATGTAATATATAAATATATTTATATATAAATATATATTTATATATTATATGATGTATAAATTTATATAATTATATTAATATATAATATATACAAATGATAAAATTATATATGACTATATATAATTTATATGAATTTTATAAAATATAAATATGAAATATAAAGATATTTTTATATATTAAGTATAGATAAAAATAACTCTAAGACAAGGCAAAATTTGGGCGCCTGGGTGGCTCAGGGGGTTAAAGCCTCTGCCTTCGGCTCAGGTCATGATCCCAGGGTCCTGGGATCGAGGCCCACATCGGGCTCTCTGCTCGGCAGGGAGCCTGCTTCCTCCTCTCTCTCTGCCTGCCTCTCTGCCTACTTGTAATCTCTCTCTGTGTGTCAAATGAATAAATAAAATCTTAAAAAAAAAAAAAAAAGACAAGGCAAAATTTGCTAAATAGAGACACATTGCCAATGGAGAATTGGAAAAGAAGAGATTAATTCTGGCTGACTCTTTCTGGCAAGGCATTGTGGAAGTTTTAGCACTTAAGTGGAGCTTTAAAGTGTGGGTAGGACTTCCCTTGAAAACCATGATGGAAGGGTGGAGAAGTAGGATTCACTGGTGACAAAAGAATTCAAACTGAGGGCGGGGGAGGGGGGGGAAGTAAAGCAGAGCCCAAAATACTGGAGCTCTGCTCCCTTCCACCTCGGACCCACCCACCTAACGTAGGAGCTCCACTCTGGATGTCCTAGTTATTCAGTTCCATCTGTTTTCCTTTGAACTACAGGTTCCGCTGTTAAAATGAAGTTTGAAAACTACTGGATAAGATTACCTAAAGGGCCTTTCTAGCACTAATCTTCCATGAGTCACAGACTATAGAAAGAAAGACTTTGTTTTACCAAGCATCTCAGCAGAAGAAGCAAGCATAGGAAACTAATGTTTATTGAGCATTTACTGTATATCTAGGGTATGGCACATATTACTATCAAATCCAAAAAAGCAAACCTGTTCAGGTAGATGCTATTATTATCCTCACTGTACAGGCAAGAAAACTAAGAATAGAGCACTTAGATAACTTTCCCAAAGGTATGCAGCTCATAACCTGGTGGCGAAAGGATACAAACTCAGGAAGCACCATGCCAGAGGGTGAACTCCCATCTACCATTCTGTGCCACCCTAAGCACATCAGTGCTCACGCATCCAGAGGAAGGCTAGAAACATACACATCTGTGGCAATCATACTGTCACAGCCATCTTTGGAACAAACACTTATTTTCGAATAATCTCTAGAACTGGAGGCACTTTCTTCCGAATGTCCTCAGTTTTGGCAAATCCTTGTCATCAGAGTTGGCAATTTTTGCAAACAGCCAAAAGTTACTAGGAGTCAAGTTGTGTGAAAAAGTACATGATCAACCTGGGCAACGCCAAGATGGTCAACGGCATGGTGTGAACAAGAGGGAGGGTGGCAAAAGCATGAATCAGCTCACAAGGAGCATCCCAAAGACAACTATAGTCACATTGTTGGAAAGTACATCAAGGCACCCAGGGCAACTAATTTGAAAGACAAAACTCTTGACTGTATAAAATCTAGTGTGTTCTTTCGTTTTGGGGTTTGTTGGTTGTTTTTTTTTTTTTTTAAGGGTCTCAGCAGCTTGCCGTGGAGGAACAAACCCACATCTCTGCTCTGCCTCTTAGTGATCGAACAAATATGGTCAAGTCTCTTAACATCTATGGACAACAGTTTTCTATAATTTGGAGACAACAATACCCAATGTGGAGAGCTGTTTTAGGGACCAAAAAAAAAATTGTATAAAGCAGCAAGTACCATGCCCGACCCTAGAAGGCCCCTCCAAAAAGTACAGCTAATATTGTGCCGAACTATTTACTAAATATTCTCTGAAGATTTGGGAATTTGAGAGGGTTTTTAGTTCAAACCAGATATGTTTTGGAGTTTTTCCCCAAGTGCCATAGCTGAGTAGTTTATTCTCATACGGCATCACACGTTTAAGCATGGACAGTAAAAAATGAGTGTGCCAAAAACAACTATGGCTCCTCAAAAACATTTATTGAAGACTCAATCCATCCCCACGGTATTTAACTCATTCAGGCTGCTAACAAACACTCTTCTAGTATCTCAGAAAGCATGGTTTAGAAATTTTCTGACCACAATAATTGCATGTCTTTCATAGCAATTGTCTTTCAAAAAGAAAAAAAAAACTACAGAGTTTCTATGTTGGTAAGAAAGCAGGTGAACTGGGAAAGCTTTGTGCATTACAGCTTGTTTTCCATGACATGGGAGGTTTGCTTTTGAAAACAAGCAAAGTGTTCATTTATTAAGAAAAACCAGTTCTTTGGGCTCCTGCTAAGTATTTTGGGGCTCAGCAATTATCCAAAATTCAGATTACAAATTCAACCCTCCCTCCCACCTACTCCCCCCACCTCCCTGAAAAACAGGAAATCTTACTGTGCCTGCATGATGCCTTCATCCCTGCAACCTTGCCGCATGTTGGCCGAATATTATGTGAAACAAGTCACAAAAGAGAAAAGCTGAAGGCAGGTGCAGGAACAAGACGCTGTGCTCCTTGGAGAGGGCCTTAGGTAAGTAGCTACAAGAGTTGTACATGCCAATCAAAGACGGGCAAGGGTCAAGCTCTCTTTTGTGCACAAACAAAGACTAATTGCATGTTCATAGCTGTAGAGTCTGCGGGCACTAATTCGAGAGAGGAACTATAAAAACCTTGGACTCCTGCCTCCCAAGAGCAGCCAAGGCAAAGCGGAGGGCTGAAGGAGCCCAGTGGCCATCAAACAGCTGGGCCTCTCCCTGCCTTCTCCACAGCAACCAGAGGCTCCCACGTGGCTGCCATTTCAGAAATGAAAATAAGCCATTTTGTGGAAACTGAAAGGATAGCTGTGTGTACATAACGCCAAGCCCATGAGCAGCAATGGAAAAGGCTCCGAGCCACTTAGCTTCCTTTGAAGCACAATGCCCAATACTGTTGGCCTTGCTGTTTCAATGAATCGACCAAATTAGCTGGTTCCTTTGACATCTTATAGACATGACTGGTCAGTGCAAGTTGTCCTTTCCTTACATTGAGAAACAAAGGTCTGTTAAGGTGCTGTGGTCTTGTAAGGAACCATTTTGAATCAAGTTACTATTAAGACCAAGCAACTGGAGGAGCCAGATTTTGAATTTATTATTGATAATAGCCGACATTCGTGGAATACTTTCTCATTTCCCAAACACTTGCATTCATTCATTCCCTAAACATTTATTGCTACTTCCTGCTGCAGGCACGGCTCTGTGCTTGGCGCTACGGAGAAAATAAATATGTTAGCCAATTAGGAACCCTGCTCATTAAGCAGCGTGGACCTGATTGTGCCCGTTCCACAACTGAAGAAACTCAGAACCAAAGCAGTGACGTGACTTCCCCCATCACACAGCCTCTTAGTGACAAAGCCAGGAGAGAATGCAGACCCTCTTGTCTCTGCTCAGTCCTCAACCCGCGGCACCCCACTCCCTTTCTATAGGGGTGTGTAAGGAGCCCTCAAGCGAGGGCAGTGAGCATGCTAGAATATAGGGGTCCCCAAGCCTGCACCCATTCTCACTGCAAAACAAAACAAATCCCTCTTTTGCTGAACTCCCACAAATAGAGCAGATAAAAATGGAGTGGCTCGGGTAAACTGCGCGAGGGGACACCGGTAGAGTGGATCCCAGCTCTTCCACTGACAAGTTATGTGACAAACGTTCAACAAATTAAGTGATTTGTTTCCCCATCTGTAAAAGGAGGGAGTTGGATTCACTAAAGTCTGTGAATTCTAAACTTGGCTGACAATCACAGACCCAGGAGGATCTTGTTAAACTATAGGTTTCAGGCCCTTCCTCTTACTTTATGAATTATAATCCGCAAGGAAGAGGACCCAGGAGTCTGCACTGTATCAAGTTCCTCAGCAGATTCTCCTTCGTAGCCTAAACCAGAAGCCCTGTATGAGAAAACATTCAGTGTCTGGGCTGCCTCATGAAAATCCACGCACAAGAAAATACCATTAAGTCCTGAAAAACATTCCCAAGGAGATGGAGCCTGAAGAAGCTACTCATCTGTTGATTTAGTCACGTGTTCCAACAAGCAGCGTGAGCCGTTCTCTCTTTGCTGGTTTCCGTACTGGCCCCAGAAACACAAATATGACTAGTAGAGAGTCCTTGTTCTTAAGAATCTCAAAGTCTACTTGTGGAGACAGGTGTGTCAAGAGATTCGCACAACGAAAGTGATAGGTACTTTAATATGGCGAGGAAGAGTACAATAGGAACAAGGGAGAGAAGCTGCAAGTACGTGTCAGGATGGATAGGTCATACAGGCTAAATTATGAAGTACTCAGGAAGAAGAAGCTATTCACCATGGCAGAGGCTGAACTGTATCCTGTAGACAATGGAGGGCCATTGAAGGGATTTAGGCAAGAGAACATGATCCAATTGATATTTAGAAAAGATTCCCCTATCTGCTGGGTGGTGAAGGGGTTTAGAAGGAGCCAGAGCAAGGGAGACCAGTAAAGATGCCATTAGACCACAGGAGAGACCATTGGGACCTGAACTAGAGCGTTGTTAATTTACCACTGTATACAGGGCACATGGAAGTGCTCGTTAAATGAAATAGGCCAAGCACTATTCCAAGCATCTTACAATTGTCTTGCTTAATTTCTGTAACAATCCTACAAGGTACATACCATTAGTATCACAATGCTTACTTTAGAGTTAAAGAAACTGAGGCACAGAGAAGCTAAGAAATATGTCCAAGTGACACGGTAAGAAATTAGTACAGATAGGATTGGAACTCAGGTAATCTGACTCCAAAAGCCATGTTCTTAACTGCTTTACTCTGCTGACTCCCTGAAAAGTTCTGGAAAATTCACGTGGGAAGGAGGAAGGAAAAATGAACAAAGGGCTAGATGGGTGGGAGGGAAACAGAATAGGCCAGGTCTGTCAGCAGGGTGATGGAGAGTAAAGAGTTAAGGATGATAACCCAGTTTTCTTACTTAGATAGCTGGATATATAATGGGTAAGTATGTCAATCCATTTTTTTTGATGAGGTAGAAGCCAAGATTCAATGCTATAATCCAGAGCCCTGGGAATTTGAAGACAGGGGCGTGCAGGAGAAGAGTAAGGCACTGCAGACTGTGAATGGTGCCACCAAAGGCTGGGCAGCTCTTTGGCCTCAGGAGTTTGCACCAGCAGTGCCCAGTTGTCAGGAATGGAGACAGGGCATAGCAACAGATGACATCAACCATATTACAAAACTTCTTCTGGTCTCAGGCTTCTGAAAATGAGCTCAAATAAGAATTGTGGTAGAGGGACACCTGGGTGGCTCAGTCAGGCGGTCGACTCTTTATTTCGGCTCAGGTCATGATCTCAGGGTCCTGGGACTGAGCCCCATGTGGGGCTCCCTGCTCAGGGGGTGTCTGCTTGAGGATTCTCTGTCTCCCTCGCTCCCTCCCCTCACCCCCATCTCTCTCTCTCTCTAAAATAAATAAATCTTTAAAAAAAAGAATTGTGGGGCGCCTGGGTGGCTCAGTGGGTTAATGCCTCTGCTTTCGGCTCAGGTCATGATCTCAGGGTCCTGGGATCGAGGCCCGCATCAGGCTCCCTGCTCGGCGGGGAGCCTGCTTCCCCCTCTCTCTCTCTGCCTGCCTCTCTGCCTCCTTGTGATCTCTCTCCCTCTGTGAAATAAATAAATAAAATCTTTAAAAAATAATAAAATAAAAATAAAAAAAAGAATTGTGATAGAAACACAAATGGAGCGGGGGCCAAAGAGAAAGCATAATCTTATATGCTATTTCCTTAAGCTCTACCAACAGTTTCCTCTCCCCTGCCAAGGTACTACTTAGATGTTCTGGCGAGTTCCCTAGTGGTACTCACCTAAGCAACTATGGTGCAAGTAATGGGGGATTAGCGTAAAAGTTGTTTATGAGTCTGAAGCAAATGCCAGTTGGCTTAGGAAGTCAGCTTCCCAACCATCTCCAATCATCAGACTTAAAGGTGACTATGGACACCCATCTAGAGGTGGGGCCAGGGTTTGGTGCAGAGCAAGCCCAACTTTTAAGTCCACTTCTTAAAGTTTGGCCAGCATCAAACCCCCCTGGAGGTCTGGTTAAAACATAGTGCTCAGCTCAACCCCAGGGGTTCTGATTCAATAGGTTTGGAGTGCGTGCTGTTTCTAATAAGTTTCTAGGTGATGTTGATAGTCTTGGGACCACTCTTTGAGAAACACTGACTAGAGCAGTTATTAAACTTTTTGGTCTCAAGCCTTCTTTCCATTTTTAAAAATTATTGACAATTTCAAAGAGGTTTTGTTTCTGTGGATTATATTTCTATAGGTACTATATTAGAAATTAAAATGGAAAATTAAAATATATTAATTTACTTAAAATAACAACAATAAACATATTACATGTTAACACATTTTATGAAAATTGACTATTTTAAAAAACAAAAAAGTGAGTAGGAAAAGTGGCTTTGTTTTACATTTTTGTAAATCTCTAACACCTCTTGCTCGGCAGGGAGCCTGCTTCTCCCTCTGCCTCTGCCTGCCACTCTGCCTGCTTATGTGCTCCCTCTCTCTCTCTCTCTCTCTCTCTTTCTGAGAAATTAAAAAAAATCTCTAATACCTGGCTTAATAGAAAACAGCTGGATCCTCTTATCTGCTTCTCTTTGTTCTGAAACTTATTTTTCCAGCTTTATTGAGATATAAGTGACATATAACATTATGTAAATATAAGGCGTACAACACGATGATTTGATACATACACATATTATGAAATGATTACGACAATAAGGTTAGTTAACACCTCCATCACCTCACATAAGTACATTTAAGATCTACCCTGACAGCAACTTTCAAGTATATCGTGTTATACATTAAATACCTAGAACTTACTCAACTTATACCTGGGAACTTATACTCTTTAACCAATGTCTCCCCATTTCCTCCTTTTTTATGACTAAATAATATTATATGTAATATGTATATATATCATATATATTCTTTATCCATTTATCCATCGATGGACATTTAGTTTGTTCCCATGTCTTGACTATTAGGAATAATACTACAATGGTACAGATATCTCTTCAAGATACTGATTTCATTTCCTTCAGATATATACCCAGAGGTAAGATTGCTGGATCATATGGCAGTTCTAATTTTAATTTTTTTGAAGAAACTCCATACTGTTTACCATGGTGGTTGGATCAATTTACATTCCCACCAACGGTGCATGAGGATTCCCTATTTTCCACAGCTTTGCCAGTGCTCATTATCTCTTATCTTTTTTCTTAATTTTATTTTTAAAAAGATTTTATTTATTTATTTATTTATTTATTTATTTATTTATTTATTTATTTATTTATTTATTTGTCAGAGAGAGAGAGAACACAAACAGGGGGAGTGGCAGGCAGAGGGAGAAGCAGGCTCCCTGCTGAGCAAGGAGTCTGATGCTGGGCTTGATCCCAGGACCCTGAGATCATGACCTGAGCCGAAGGCAGACACTTAACTGACTGAGCCACCCAGGCGTCCCTCTAACTTTATTTTTAAGTAATCTTTACACCCAACATGGGGCTCAAACTCGTGACCCAGAGATCAAGCTCGTGTTCACCAACTGAGCCAGCCAAGTGCCCCTCTTGTCTTTTTGGATATAGCTATTCTGACAGATGTGGTTCTGAATTGCATTTCTCTGATGATTAGTGGTGTTTATCACCTTTTCATGTATCTATTAGCCACCTGTATATCTTCTTTGGAAAAATGTCTATTCAAGTACTCTGCCCATTTTTTTAAAGATTTACTTATTCATTTGAGAGAGAGAATGCATGTGTAAGGGGAGGGGCACAAGGAAAGAATCTTCAAGCAGACACCCCACTGAGTAGGGAGCCCACATCCCATGACCCATGAGATCACCACCTGAGTGGAAACCAAGAGTCAGACGCTCAGCCAACTGAGCCACTCAGGCGCCCCTGCCCATTTTTAAAATCAGATTATTGGTGCTCACTTCTGCAGCACATATATTAAATCAGATTATTGGGGATGGGGACTGTTATTGAGTTGTATGAATTCCTTATATATTTTGGAAATTCACCCCTTATCAGATAAATGATTTGCAAATATTTTCTCCCATTCCATAGTTTGCTTTTTCATTTTTTTATTGTTTCTGTTGCTGTACAGAAGCTTTTTATTTTAGTTTGATGTTATCCCCCTTGTTTATTTTTGCTTCTGTTGCTTGGATTTTTGGTGTTATATCCAAAAAATCATTGCCAAGACTAATGTCAAGGAGCTTTTTTTCTATGTTTCCTTCTAGGAGTTTTATGTTTCAGGTCTTACATTTAAGTCTTTAACCCATTTCGAGTTAATTTTTGTGAGTGACATAAGACAGGGGTCCAGTTTCATTCTTTGGCATGTGAATATCCAATTTTCCCAGTATCATTTATTGAAGAGAAGATCCTTTCCCCATTGAATATTCTTGGCTTCCTTGGCAAATATTTGTTGACCACATGCACATGGATTTGTCTCTAGGCTCTCTATTCTGTACCATTTGTCTGTGTATCTGTTTTTATGCCAGTACCATACTGTTTTGACTATTATAGATTTGTAATATAGTTTGAAATCAAGAAATGTTATTTCTATGCTTTGTTCTTTTTTCTCGAGATTGCTTTGGCTGTTCAGGGTCTTTTGTGGCTCCATAAAAATTTTAGGATTTTTCTGTGGCTGTGAAAAATGCCATTGGAATTTTGATAGGGATTGCACTGAATCTCTAGATAGCTTTGGATAGTACGGACATCTTAACAATAGTAATTCTTCCAATCTGTGAACAAGGAATATATTTCCATTTTATTTGTGTCTCCTTCAACTTCTTTCATCGGTATCTTACAATTTTTAGTGTACAGATCTTTCACCGCCTTGGTTAAATTTATTCCTAATTAAAAAAAAAAACAAGGAATGCCTGGGTGACTCAGTTGGTTAAGTGTCTGCCTTCAGCTCAGATCATGATCCAAGGGTCCTAGGATCAAGTCCCGTATCAGGCTCCCTGATCAGCGGGAAGCCTGTTTCTCCCTCTCTCTCTGCCACTCTTCCTGCTTGTGCTCTCTCTCTCTCTAACAAATAAATAAATAAATAAATAAATAAATAAATAAATAAATAAATAAATAAATAAATCTTTTAAAAAAGAGAGAGAGAGAGAGATAAAAAAACAGATTCTTAACTGTACAGAACAAACTGATGGTTACCAGAGGAGAGGTTGGTGGGGCATGAAATGGGTGAAGGGGTTTGAAAGCACATTTATCATGATGAGCACTGAGTAATAATCAGAATTGTTGAATCACCATATTGTATAACCTGAAACTAATATAGTATTGTATGTTAACTATACTGGAATTAAGAATTTATTAATTTATTTAAAAATAAAGATCAGGGCGCCTGGGTGGCTCAGTGGGTTAAAGCCTCTGCTTTCTGCTCAGGTCATGATCTCAGCATCCTGGGATCAAGGCCCGCATCGGGCTCTCTGCTCAGCAGGGAGCCTGCTTCCTCCTCTCCCTGTCTCTCTGCCTGCCTCTCTGCCTACTTGTAATCTCTCTCTGTGTGTCAAATAAATAAATAAAATCTTTAAAAATAAAAATAAAGATCAAATAAAAAATTTCTTATTCCTAAGTATTTTATTCTATTTGATGCTATTATAAATGGACTGTTTTCTTTACTTTTCAGATAGTTCAAAGTTATCATATCTGTTTCTGATTTCAATCTGTGGCAATATGTTATTATCACTAATGCATACAAAGGAAATCCGTTCTCACACAAATATGTGTTTTTGGAAAAGAGAACAGCATTTTAATTACCTTTTGAGACAACTGTGGATATTCTTTGATATTAAACCACAACTCAGCAAGTGATAGTTTCTTAAAGTTCATCTGCAATGTGGAGTTTGATGTCATATCAATGAACTTTACATACTCTGTTTTATCAAAGTCCATGATCTATCTTGTATTTTTTAAAGATTTTATTTATTAGAGAGAGAGAGAGAAAAAAAATGCACGAGCAGGGGGGTGGGGCAGAGTGAAAGGGAGAAGGAGACTCCCCACTGAGTGCGGTGCCAGACATGAGGCTGGATCCCATGACCCCGAGATTATGACCTGAGCCAAAGTCAGGCACCCCACCAACTGAGCCACCTAGGCAGGCACCCTATCTTGTATTTTGCATCAATCTTTGATTCATGTATGATATCACAATATTATACATTGATCATTTCAAAAATACTGATTCCTGAGTTGTGAAGATCTTCCAAATATTTATACTTTTAATTATAATATTCCAAAAAATGACATTTGTTAATATCATCACCAGTAGCATCAGCAAACCGTTGCACTGCTGGGAGACTGTCAAGCTCACAGTGGTGGACACAGTTGTCCAAAAATTCTAATTTTGCTCGATAGCTCCAATTTCATCACTGGCAACAAATACTGTCAGCTGTTTTCCTTGTAGTGACAGACTTACTTTGTTCATTTTTGAGAAAATATCTGCCAAATACTCGTCTGAATAACCACAGTTTTTTCCATCAGTTGTCCTTTTAAGTGAAAAAATGGTCTTCCATGGGAAAAAAGTAGCTAGTTCAGCATGCAATTCAAGCAACTGCACAAGTGCTTTTCCTCAAGACAACCATTGCACTTCAGTGTGCACAAGTACTTAAGAGTCGAAATTTAATAAAATTAGTATTTTTTTTACTGATTCATCAAGGACATTCTTAAAACTGGCTTTCTCCCCCCGTGAGTGGTGGTGAAATATACAATGACTGCTAGCACAGCTTAATGCCACTGCTTTGATTCATGCTAACACATCAGAAGCTTTATCCACTGTTGCTTTTGCATCCTCAGTGCAAATGTCAACCAGCGAAAAAGGCATATAATGTCTTAGTATTATCATGACAATAGTTTTGGCTTCACAAACCCCTGGAAGGGTCCTGGGACCCCAAGTCCATGGTCCATGTTGGCAGAACCGCTGGGCAAGTGCATACTGCATCCCAAGTTTTATTTCATTCACTCATTTCCTCCCTCCCTCCCTCGCTCGCTCAAAACCAGTTATTAAACACCTGCTCTGTTCCAGGCCTCCCCCACAGCATAGTTACCTTTTCTACCATTACAATCTGCTATCCAGCTCAAGCCGAGAGGCTAGAACTAAAACAGAACTCTTCCTCCATACTTGTATGCAGGTGGCGGGGGGGTCCACTTAGGTAATTTATAAGGGTGATATTTCTCAATACAGCCTTCTCTATCCAGGGTCTCTATCCAGACCCAATGTAGTCTCATGTTATTTCGCACAGATTCAAAGATTGATCACGCCACTCACCAGGTTACACTGTATAAGCAGTAACACGTCAGCCTATAAGGGCAACCGCCCCTAGAGCCATCTGCAATATTATAGACTGGATGACTTCTAAGGAGGGGAGTAGAGTTAGCCACAGCCCCAGCATTTCACTCTGCCTTTACTTTATGTAATAGTCTATATGATTTGTATATATTTTATGTATTTTATATATATATGCATATATGTACTTTTATATGGTATATATACTTGTATATACTTTATATATGCTATATAGACTACATATGGATAATCTATATAGTTTGAATCATCAAAAAATGGGAATATTTTTAGAGCAATTACAGATGTCAGTTACCACACAGTATTAACATGTTTCTTTTAGAATAATGCATAGCAAAAAAATAAATAAATAATATAAAATAGTGCACAGTAAGTACTTTATAAGTGTGAAAAAAATACATATGTCTCAGGCACTAATCTAAAGACAAAGCTCAGCTTAATCTCACTCTTCTGTGGCATATTTCGCATAAAAGCCTCATGCCTACTGGGGTACCTGGCTGGCTCAGTTAGTAGAGCATGTGACTTTTGATCCTGGGGTTTTGAGTTCGAGCCCCAATGTTGGGTGGAGATTACTTTTTTAAATGTTTTGTTTAAAAGATTTTATGTATTTATTTGACAGAGAGCAAGAGAGCATAAGCAGAGGGAGCAGCAGAGGGAGAGAGAGAAGCAGGTTCCTAGCTGAGCAGTGAGCCCGATATGGGGCTCAATGCCAGGACACTGGGATCATGACCTGAGCCAAAGGCAGACGTTTAACTGACTGAGCCACCCTGGTACCCCGGGTGGAGATTACTTCTAAAAAAAAAAAGTCTCATATCTATTGATGATGGCTTACTGCAATTAAGAATATATCACAAAAATTGGGGCACCTGGGTGGCTCAGTGGGTTAATTATCCAACTCTTGGTCTCAGCTCAGGTCCTGATCTCAGGGTCATGAGTTCAAGCCCCACATGGGCTTTATACTGGGCATGGAGCCTACTTAAAAAAAAAAGAATATACCAGAAAAAGAGACGGACATTGATTTTTCAGTTAGTGTGACAGAAGGCTTAAAACTGATCATAGTAGGGCGCCTGGGTGGCTCAGTGGGTTAAAGCCTCTGCTTTCGGCTCAGGTCATGATCTCAGGGTCCTGGGATCGAGGCCCGCATCGGGCTCCCTGCTCAGCGGGGAGCCTGCTTTCCCCTCTCTCTCTCTGCCTGCCTCTCTGCCTCCTTGTGATCTCTCTCCCTCTGTGAAATAAATAAATAAAAAATCTTAAAAAAAAAAAACTGATCATAGTAGAAGCCACAGCCAAGCTTTATTATAAGAAATACACCTCCAAATTCGAGTCTTCTAAAGTCTTGATGACAGGCTTTTTATGTTTGCTTCTGTTCTAAAATTTTTTCTCACTAGATTTTTCCCTTCCATCCTCCTTGCCTCCCTCGCCATCTGATGCAGCTGCACACCCATCCAACTTGTTCTTTTTACACTTAGAGTGAATTATATTACTTTCAGCAAAGAGTTGGTGTTTTTTCATTAGTGTAAATGTGAAGTACATCTTGCCCATTGTTAATACTCTCATTATTGATACCTACTGTTTCACTAAAATAAGGAAACATTTAAGTATAAATCCAGGAAATTCTATTCTCTGGGGCAATGCTCCATGGTCCGTTTGTTTTGGAGTGCGATAAACGGTCAAAGTCGCAAGGTATCATCAAAAGTTTATTTACATTCATTGTCTGCTTGTTTCCCACACAAATATATTCTGTGTTTAAAATGTATAAAGCCGAGCCAGGCCTTCTCACGCTGTTTGCGGTAAAATATGGCTTACCACGTCTCTCTGAGGAACCACTGACAAATAGGCTCTTGTTGTCCAACTTTCGCTCTGTTGAGGGTAATGATTCAGTAGTTCAGAAGGTTAATTCCTAGAGATAGTGTTGTCTTTGGCTTGAACAGATGTTGGTAGTGCTTTAATGTGGTTATCAAACTAGGCTGCCCTTCATTCTTTGCTCTCGGGAGCCCAGAGCATTGTTCCAGAAGGCATTCCAGCCCCCCTCTATGGAGATCCAGCGGAGCTGAACATACCACAGCATTACTCCTGCCAGCACAGGCTCCTCTGGGGTCACTGTGGATATTGACAATATACGGCACAGAAACTGATAATGACAGACTCGATCTTTAAAGACCTGTAAATATTTGTAAGTACATCAAGATTTAGAATGTCTTTGGATGCTCAGATTCAATAATCTGTAAAACTACTCATTCAGTAAGTGTTCAAATCCCTCAACAGCTCTATGGACTGGCCTCTCAATGGTTTACTATATATTCTAATACCTTTTTTTGTCCATATCAATCTCCAAAATGGAATAACTGCCTGTATAATCAGGATGTTTGTGCTCACCAAATGGAATCAATATTGGGCAAGAGTCCAAATACCAAGCAAGTTCAATTTTGCTGGTGCTCATATGTAATGATAAAATCCACCGGGGCACCTGGGTGGCTCAGTGGGTTAATCCTCTGCCTTCGGCTCAGGTCATGATCTCGGGGTCCTGGGATCGAGCCCCACATCAGGCTCTCTGCTCAGCGGGGAGCCTGCTTCCTCCTCTCTCTCTGCCTGCCTCTCTGCCTACTTGTGATCTCTCTGTCAAATAAATAAATAAAATCTTAAAAAAAAATCCACCATCACGAGCTGAGTGGAAGAGAGAATCCCCTAGTGGAAGAGAGGATTATTTCCACCCAAGCACAGATTCCTGTTTTTCTGGCAAATTGCTGTCAATGCAATGCCATTGAAATGGTGGCATCCCGATAGCATAGTGCTGTTTCAAAATCAAACCTGTGGGCGCCTGGGTGGCTCGGAGGGTTAAGTGTCTGACTCTTGATTTCAGCTCAGGTCATGATCTCAGGGTTGTGAGATCAAGACCTGCACTGGGCTCCGCACTGGGCATGAAGCCTGCTTAATATTCTCTCTCCCTCTCCCACTGTCACTCCCCCACCTCCCCATCTCTGAAAGTAATAATAAAATAAAATGATTGTCAAAAAATAAAAAATTTAAAAAATGAAACTCACGGTGGTCGACAACTTATTATGTATGTTTAGGCGCTACACACACACACAAAATACAAGAATTTCCTGCTCTTAAGGAATTTAGTCATGTTGGGAGCCCAGAGTTACATCTATGAAACAATTTAAGAACGATCAGTAGCAGGAGGAAAATGACTTAGTGTCATAACAAATGGTATAGTTCTGGACAACAGATGCCAGGAAGGAAAGTGACGGAGATAGTAATTGATATTGATATTCAAATATAGGTTTATTGAGGTCTTACTCTGAGCCAACACTGACTTACATACTGAGGATACAAAGATGAGCAAGACAGAGTCCTGTTCCCAAAGATCTCACAGCCCAGTGGGGGAGACAGGCCTGCAAACCAATCATTTCAGCATGACAGATATGAGTTAAATAGAAGTCTGTAAAAAATTCCAGGGGAGCTCAAAGCGAGTAGGACTAACTGAGGTGGGGGGAGTTCGTAGAAGAATCACAGAGAAGTATGCATCATGCAGGGCTTGGAAAGACAAGTAGGAGCTCTTTGGGGTCATCAGGGAAGGGAACGACAAGCAGAGGGGCTCAGCGGTGTGAATCATCCTGGGCTAGTTAGGAAAGTGAGAGACTCAGAGTCCCTGGAAGTAGTTACCCTATTCTTAATTTTAACAGATAAGGTAAATGAGGTTCAGGGAGGTTACCACATTTGCCCTCAGGTCCCACAACTGGGAAATGATAAAGCAAGGACTCAAGTCTACATCCACCTGACGCCTCTGTGGTGCTCTCATCAGCAAACTGCCCTCATAAACACCTGGAAACAAGTATGAGTCAACTCATGGCCTCCATAAAACCTTTGTGCGGTATGAATTGGCAAGAAATTCACTTCCACATAAGATATAACCTGTAAAATCCCATATCAATCTCCCATAGCAAGATCCCATAGGAATCTACTTAAGATTGTGCTTATTTCGTTGCAGAAATGTTAATTTTCAATATTTGCACCATCATTTTGGATATACTTGGATATGGTCAAAGGAAAAGAGAGTATCTACCTGGAAAAGAGAAGAAGGAAATGAGAAGAATTAAATCATTAACAACTTTATTTAAACTGTAAGGACCTATAGAACACCCTATCAGGGGGCGCCTGGGTGGCTCAGTTTGTTGGGTGTCTGCTTGGGTCAGGATCCCAGGGTCCTGGGATCAAGGCCCACATCAGGCTCCTTGCTCAGCTGGGAGCCTGTTTCTCTCTCCCCCTCTGCCTGCAGCTCCTCCAGCTTGTGCTCTCTCTCTCTCTCTCTCTGTCAAATAAATAAATAAAATTTTAAAAAAGAAAGAACACCCTATCAGGACAGGGACCTTAGCAAATTAATCTGTCAAACAAGCCACCTCATCCTTTCTCTGAGCCTCAGTTTCCTCATTTGTAAATCAAGTAAGCTACACTTACTTGAAACACAGAAAATATATATTTGTATTCGACATATAACACAAAACTGAGAAGAAACATTAAATAATAGAAAAACCTTCTCTAGGGAAAGGGATAAGGGCAGAAAGGGCCTTGGCTTTCCCATCTCAAAAGTTGAAGGACTGGACAGGAGTCTCCCTGGGACTCCACTCCATTCTGACACTCTAGGCTTCCACAGTTTTAGATTCTCATGAGGGCACTGCCGTACCCTAGGGGACATTCACCAAAAAAACTGAAATGCACTTTTGATTGTTACAGTGACTGAGTGAGTCACTACTGGCATTTAGTACTTGGAGACCAGGAAACCAGACACAACCTCAAATGACAAAGAACTGCACCACATGACATTTTCACGCTGGATTTATTGAGGAATAATTCATAAATAAAGCTATACATATTTAAAGTATACAAACATAGTAATTGGATATATATACATATATATGTATACTGTGAAGTGATTAACACAATCAAGTTAATTCACACATCCATCACCTCACATAGTTATTTTGTATGTGTGTATCTGTGAGAACACTTAAAATCTCCTCTCGACAAACTTCACGTACACAACTCAGTGTCGTTTACTATAGTCACCATGCTGTATATCACATCCACAGAACTTATTCATGTTATAACTGGAACTTTGTCCCCTTTGACCAAAATCTTCCCATTTCCCTCACCCCTCAGCCCCTGGTAACCACTGCTCAATTCTCTATGACCTCAGATTTTTTTTTAGATTCCACATATAAGTGAAATTATACAATATTTGTCTTTGTCCAACTTAGTTCACTTAGCATAACGGCCTCCAAGTTCATTTTTCCCAAATGGCAAGATGTCCTTTTCCATGGTTGAATAATATTCCACTGTATGATATTCGTTATCTATTCATCCACTGACAGACACTTAAGTTGTTTCCATATCTTGGCTATTGTGAATAATGCCACAATGAACATGGGAGTGCAGACAGCTCTTCAAGACACTGATTTCATTTCCTTCACATAATATACTCGGTCATATGATCTCTGGATCATGTGGTAGTTCCATTTCTAATTTTATTTATTTATTTACTTACTTACTTACTTACTTATTTAGATCATGAGTTAGGGGAGGGGCAGAGGGAGAGGGAGAGAGAAAATCCCAAGGAAACTCCACGCTAAGTGCAGAGCCCAACAGAGAGCTCAACCCCATGACCCCAAGATCATGACCTGAGCCGAAATCAAGAATTGGACAGTTAACTCACTGAGCCACCCAGGAGCTCCTCTAATTTTTTTTAAGTTTTATTTATTTAAGTAATCTCCACACCCCACATGGGACTCGAAATCCTGACCCTGAGATTAAGAGTCGCATGCTCTTCCAACTGAGCAAGCCAGGTGCCGCTCCATTTCTAATTTTGAAGGAACCTCCATACTGTTTTCCATAGCGGCTGTTCCAGTTTACATTCCCACCAAGAGTAGGGCAGGGTTCCCTTTCCTCCACACCCCTGCCAGCACTCATCTCTTGCCTTTTTGATAATTGCCATTTTAACAGGTGTGAGGTGATATCTGATTGTGGTTCTGATTTGCATTTCCCTGCTGATTGGTGATGTTGATTACTTTTTCATGTGTCTGTTGGCCATTTGTGTATCTTCTTTGGAAAATGTTTATTCAGGTTCTTTGCCCATTTTCCAACTGGATTGGGGTTTTTTTTGCTAATGAGCTATATGAATTTCTTACACATTTTAGATATTAATCTCTTATCAGATATATAATTTACAATATTTTCTCTCATTCTGTGAGTTGCCTTTTGACTCTGTTGATTGTTTCCTTTGCTGTGCAGAAACTTTTTAATTTGATGTACTCCCTCTGGTTTATTTTTGCTTTTGTTGCCTGTAATTTTGGTGTCATATCCAAAAAAATCATTGCCAAGACCAATGTCAGGGAGCTTTCCCCCTCTATTTTCTTCTAAGAGTTTTATGGTTTCAGGTCTTAGATTTAAGTCTTTCACCCATTTTGAGTTAATTTTTGTACATGGTATAGGACAGGGGTCCAGTTTCGTTCCTTTGCATGTGGATATCCAGTTTTTCCAACAACGTGTATTGAAGAAACTATCCTTTCCCCACTGGTCTCACACATGACTTTTGAAGGTCTCATCAAGTTTTCACATAGTGGGAAACCCATTTTGTAACTATTGGAATATTGAACCTAACTTCATCTTACATATACACTGGTTTTAACAGACATTGCATTTTCCGGGAATACAATGGCACATTTATCCTGGGAAGATTGCACATATTTGATTTAGTTCAGTACTCTACCAAAAGCTGCCCACCGTTTCAAAACATCACCAGCTGTGCAGAGCACCTAGGTGGCTCAGTTGGTAAGCAACTGCCTTTAGCTCAGGTCATGATCTCAGGGTCCTGGGATGGAGCCCTGTGTCAGGCTCCCTGCTCAGTGGGGAGTCTGCTTCTTCCTCTGCCCCTCCCCCTCACTTGTGCATGAGCCCTCTCTCACTCTCTCAAATAAATAAAATCTTTTTTGAAAATCACCAGCTGTGACAGCGTTTATGGTATTTTGGTAATTTGGTCAGTGATACACACCAGCTCTGCAGGCAGAACTATTACCTTCACACTGAGTCTACATGTAGGTACAAGCCTCCATTGACTTCATTACATCTCATAGTATAGTTGAGTGCGAGCCTTTATGTATGGAAAAGATATTTTATTACAATTACTTTCATTCTATATTTCCTTTATATTACAGTTAGGGTATTTTGTTTCTTAGATTTAATTATAAGTACATTACCAAAATGAATCTCAAACTTTATTGTGCATATAGACCACCCGGGGAATCTTGTTAAAATATAGAATCTGATTCAGTGAGCCTGAGATTGGCCCAAAATTCTGCTTTTCTATCAAGCCTCTAGGCGATGCCCATGATGCTGCTGGTCCATGTGCCAAACTTTGAGTAGTAGGCAGTATCTTATCAATGCATTTATTTTCAGAGTTTCAAAATAGGTGTTCTATCCAAGGGACATGGGCTCTGATGTGGTTCAGGACCACTGCATTAGCCAGAAACTCAGAGATCTGAAAACACTTGAGGAAATGGGGTGTATGGTCTCATTGATCCTCATAGCAAACCGGTGAGACAGGAATTATTATTCTCTAATTTCCAGACAAGGAAACTGAGGCTCAGAGTGTAAGATATCAAAGTAACAGTAAGGTAAGATGAAAAGTCCAAAGCCAAGAGTTGAACTCAGTTCCGTGCAAATACAGAGCCCTTGCTGGGTCCTCAGGAGAAGCTTCTTGCTCAAGGATTCATGTCCTTGTGCTCCGTCCAATTGCAAAATCCCCAAAACACTAACTTGACCAAACAAGCCGCATTCTGTTGCATTCAGCAGGTAGGAATTCATGAATTCCCTCCTCTGCCCACCTGCTGGGCACTGGGCTGGGCTGCCTGGCCTGAGGCCAGTGCAGCCATACTCCATTTCTGGACCTGTCACCCTCTCTTTGCCGTAGGCGGAGAAGGCTGCTTAGTCCACTGGGGTTAGGGCTCCCATTCCTATGCCCTTGCTTCCTACCCATAATGCAGGGAAGAGTGATTTCAGAGGAAGAAACTGAGACCTAGAGAGCTTGTGCCACTTGCCCAGCTCAGAATTGGCCAAGCAGAGACTGCAAACAGCTAAGTCTGCCTCCAGAGAACATGCTCCCCGCTTTTCCATTAGTAACTTATGGCAGAAACAGAAGCTAGGGCCTTGCTTTTAAACAAAACTTCCCTTTCCAAAACCCACTTGTTTCTCCTTTGCTGACTGTCCAAAGGGGCTGGAAGAGACTTGAAATGTGTCTACCTAATGTCTGAACAACCTCTCAATGGGTTAAAAAAAAAAAAGTACTCCATGATTAAGTCTCTAAAAAGTCAAACACCTGTTGTAATTGTTTGGATTCTTTTTTATTATCCCCACAGAATTAGCTGATGGGTTGTTGGCACTGTCTAGATTGACCCAAGGCTCTTGTGATTCTGTGCCCATGATGCAAAATCAAAAAGGACAAAAAGGATAAGAGATTTTGACAAAAGTTCTTTCTGAGTTCAGTTAAATTAACCATCTCCCAGTTTCTGAGAATAGATGGGGAAGAAAGTGGTGGAGAGCTGCCCACTGCACAAATCCAGGGGACATGGGACCCATTATATTATGCCCCAGGGCTGCCAGTCCTGTACAACACATGAAAATGCTGTCCCCTGGAGTTGTGCCATGTGACAGCCTTTGGTAAGCTTCAAAAAGCCAGGCTCCTGGGCCAGATAAGATCCATGTCTGGTGAAACCTGGAGTTTCTCTAACTGTGAGGGTGGCCCTCTTATAAAGGATGAAAATTTAGGGGCACCTGGGTGGCTCAGTCATTAGGCGTCTGCCTTCAGCTCAGGTCATGATCCCGGGGTCCTGGGATGGAGCCCCGCGTCGGGCTCCCTGCTCAGCGGGAAACCTGCTTCTCCCTCTCCCACTCCCCCTGCTTGTGTTCCCTCTCTCGCTGTGTCTCTCTGTGTCAAATAAATAAATAAAATCTTTAAGAAAAAAAAGGATGAAAATTTACAAATAAAAAAATAAGGGACAGGGTTCTGTTCACCAAAAGATGTACTATAACATTCCTATATATTTTTGATAGCTCCAGACTAGTATCTACTCAAGTGAATAAACAAAGCATAGTACATCTTCAAACTGGAATATGATACAACAATTTAAAAAAAAAGAACAAGGTACTGATATATGCAACAATAAGGATGGACCTCATAGACATCCCCCTTGGAGCAAAAGAAGCCAGACACAAAAGAGAATACGCTGTCTGATTTCATTTGGAAACATGAGGAAACCATGCGACTGCAGGATCCTGGGGCCGCTGGTCATTTCATGATTTTTTTTATTTGAGAGCTGCTCAGCCAGATATATTAGTTTGTAAAAATGCTGTATCCTTATAATATGTGTGTTTTTCCTCATTTTTTCAATTTTTTTTAAAAGGTAGAGGGCCTTGGAATGGCCCTGGGACAATTAGTAAGACGGGGACAAGTGTCCCCCTCAGGGTCCATTCCCCCGACAACAGTACCAGGAACAGAAGAAGGCTGGGAGCCTACAGGCTGGCCTTTGGAAGAGGGCCCTGCAGAACCCCAGCTCTGTCTTAGGCTCCCTGTTACCTAAGGCCTCTAGTGGAAGCATCTCACTTAGGCCTGCCCCTCCCAGAAAGTCCCCTTTATTCTGAGCTTTCGGAGCCCTGTCTTCATCCATTCTCCTACTCCATAAGCACGATACTGTTTTCTGCTTCCAGGGATCTCCGAAAACATAGGCCATAAAGAACAGGTAGAGCCAACGGTGGGAATTCAGAACTCTTGGCAGGCAGCTGAGGGAGTTTCCTGTGCCAACACCAACAACAGCTAACACTAACAACTAACTGTATGTCACACATTGTTCAAAGTGTTTTATAACCATTAACTCAATGACTACTCATAATAACTCCTGGAGGCGATTTGCTGTTCCTACCATTTTCCAAATGAGGAAATTGAGATTGGAGAAATAAAACAATCTACCCAAGTGTACACGACTAATAAGCAGGAGAGCTGGGATTTGAACTGGGTCTTATTAGACTCCAGAATCTGTGCCCGTAGCCACGAAGCTATGCTACTACAAGCACAAAAGACACGACTTGCCTGGCCCCATTTCCCACTGCATTTCGACGAGCTGCGTGGTCTGCTGTCACTGCAGCCCCGGCTGGCCCCCAACGAAGCAGGAGGCCAGCGGCTGCTACACAGTGGAAACAGAAACTCTGCACAAGCTGGACGCCTTGCTAACCGCAGGCAGAACACCAATGGGAATCGAGAAATACTTTCAAAATATAACAAAAGCATCACGAGGACCTGGGTGGTACTGGGGCTTCTCTGTGCCTGTGAGTACATATATGAGGCTTGTGTGTCTGCATGAATGTGTAGGGGCTCGTGTGTGGGGTCAAATGCGTTGTGTTTGGCCACAAATATTTCGGTGCCTGTGTCTGTAAATGTGTGTGCATTTCTGTTCTGGTGAAGGTGTGGATGTAAGTGGTGTGTGTGTGTGTGTGTGTGTGTGTGTTTAGGTACATGTGTGCACGTTCAATGTTCTATGGTTGTACACATGTGTGGTTGTACATACTGTGTATTGACACCCACATGTCCATGCTAACATTTGGATGAGTACACGTATCTAGATGTTTGCGTGCTACCGGTGTGTGTAAGCAGGTTCTCTGCACATCACTCTGAGCGAGGCAGTGTATTTGTATGTCTGTATTTGTCACTGTGTGCTCACGTTTGTGTGTCTGTGCATTTGCGTAAATGCTCGTATGCACAAGGTTTGTGTGTTTCTACGTATGCTTATGTGGGAGCGTGTTTGTGCACATGGGGCTTGAGTTCACAGGTACCCGCCTAACACCTACATCTGTATGTGGATTTAGGGGTCTGACCATGTTTATGTGTACTTGTGTGCACATTTTCTTGCTCGCTGTATCTGTCCACACAGATCTGCAGCCCATGTCTATGAGCTATCTAGACATAAATCTGTATGTTTGTGTGTACAACATCCACATAAATATTTACATATATCTGTACGTACATATAAAAAAACACCCAGCTGCGTAAAAATCCCTAGGGTGGGATCTCATTTCCTCCTGCCATACTGCTGCAAATCACACCCACTCGTTTCTTGAAGATTTTTCACTCCTGGCACACTGTCACCCCTGCCAACACCACTCCTGCCTCAATTCCTGGCAATTTCAAAATACACATGGAGGATTCTCCCCACACCCTGGCCTCTCAGTTCCTTGAACTCCCCCCCTGCTCCAACAGTTGCATCCTTGACCCTACCTTAGCCACTCACTCCCACAGGCATATTATATATGTTAGTTATCTGTTGCTGCACAACTCCAAAACTCAGTGGCTTAACACAACTACAATTTATTATTTCTCACGATTCTACAGATTGGTTCTTCTCCTGGTCTCACCCGTGCTCACTCACGCCCCTGATGGTCAGTTGGTCGGGCCTCTCTCCATGTGATCTTTCGTCCTCAAAGTGTTGTGGGGTTTGTTTGTTTTTATTTTTGTTTTTTTTTATGTAGTGGTGACGACATACCAAAAAAGCAAAGCGGAAGCCTCCAGGCTTCTTGAGGCTGAGGCTCAGAGGTAATACATCGTCACTTCCTCTTCTTTCTCATGGTCGAAACAAGTCACAAGGTCAGTCCAGGTTCAAGGGATAGGGAATGACTCCAATTTTGATAGGAGGAGCTGAAAAGAACTTGGAGCCATTTTTAATCAACTACACCTAGGCCTGGCCATGATCAGTACCTGCAAATCGTCCATGGTCTCAATGTCATTATCACCGTCCCTGATCACCGCCCCCTATCTTCTCATCTCAATCCCTCTTACACTACAAATCCAGGAATCTGTCAACCCCAGTGGCACCTCCATTTCATTGACCCTGCCACCTTCTCACTGTCTACTTATCTGATGCCCTCTCTTCTCTTTACCCAGCTGAAATTATTTTGGTCACACATTAGAAACTTTTGTGGCACTTACGTAAGCAATAATCTTGGTCAAATCCCATTCTTTACTTCCTCTGTGCACCTGTGTACCTGAATGGAGCTGAGGAAAAACCACAATGATTCCTCCGCTTTCACTTTAAATTCATAACCACTAACCTCAGGTGGGATGTTAAACTTGTCCCCAAACCACATGATAATCTCTAAGTCTATTTATTCTGAATATCTATTTGAAGCACATAGCATGCTTTCTCTCTAAAAGCCACCCCTATGCTCAGCTGATGACTTTGCCTCCAGTTTCTCAGAGCATGTCAGCATCTTTGCCCATATATGCTATTTTCTCCTGTTACTAGGGAGGCACACCGTACGCTCCTAGCTGAGATTAATCTCTCCACCCGTGCATCCCTTCTACTCACTCAAGGTCATGCCTTCAGTTAATTCCTCCTTTTCTCTATTCCATCATTAACTTTCCCCTCTCGACTGGATCCCGAAATTCTGAGCCATTCCAATCATCTTAAAAGCACGCCAGGATTTCTCTTAATAATAAAAAAAAATCTCTCTTAACCTCATTTCCCCGCCAGCTCTTTGTTCCTTCCCTTTGCTCATGGGTTATCTATACTCCTTGTTTTCCTTTTCTCCATTTCTTCTTGAATCCATTTCAATCAGGCTTTCTCTCTCACCACTCCAGTCTGAACTGAAATACTCCAGTTCACCTGTGACCTCCACATTTTCAAGTACAAGAGTCAGTTCTCATGCCTTGTGCTATTTCACTCATCAGCAATAGTGATGGTGGCTCAACTGATCCATCAGTCCCGGAAGCCGTTTCTTCACTTGGCTTTCAGGACACCACACTCCACTCTCCCTCTTTTCTTATTTTTCTAACTACCCTTTCTCATCTCCTTTGCCAACTCCTTCTCACCTTCTCACTTAATTCTGTGGTGGCCCCCGCGCTCCATGTTTGAACCTTTTTTCTTTATTTATACTCACTCCCTTGGTGATTGCATCCAGTCTCATGCCTTTAAATACCATCTATTCTCCAACAATTCACAAATATGTTTATCCCCAGATCGAACTTCTTCCCTGAACTCCAAACTTGTACATTCAAGTACTGCTTGTATCTCCATGTGGACATCCAATTGGCATCTCAAACTTGTCATGTTCAAAACCCAACCTCCAATCTGATGTGGGGCTTGATCCCAGAACCCCGGGATCATTACCCGAGCCAAACGCAGACACTTAACTGACTGAGCCACCCAGATGCCCCAAGTATGTACAATTTTAAATTGTCAACTACACCTCAGTAAATCTGGGGGGGTGGGGAGAAGAAACCTGCCCAGGGTTGCATAGCTCTAAATCGTCTGTTTGAGGCCTACGCTGGTACCACCAAACACCTAGCACTAATGTGGGTAGTGTGTTATGTCAGTATGTGCTTGTGCATGTCTTTGTGTGGGATCTGTGTGTAAGGACATGAGTGCATGTGGCTCTCTGTTTCTGTAATTGTAGGTGTCTGTATGCCTAGGTCAAAGTGTGAATGTATTAGAGATCGTTCCGGTAATTCCTCACCTGCTCTTCTCCATTACAGCCAGCAGAGGGGGCTCAGGAATTTTTTTCTCATCTTGAAGAAGCCAAGAGTATACATTAAAAACAAGCTTCCTTTAAAAAATGGAGTTGTTGAAGGGGATACCTATGGTCTATGACCGGCTTTTCATACTCTGAAGACAGAAAGCAGGCAGTCACTCAGACCTCAACGTCTCCACTATCGGGGCCATTTCTGTCTGAGAGCAGGCACCCGGCTCCCAAAGAACACTAAGCCACGGAATCGCCCAGCATCACTTCCATCTGTCCTGTGACACTACGAATGGCCCCCTCGCTGCCGTCTAGCTACCCAAGGTCCCTTCTAGAGCTCCTTCACAGCCAACCAAGTACTCCGTTTCCCTTTCCTTCTTCCTCACTCCACTGAGTTCCTCAGCTGGCACTGGACTAACAGCCACAAGGCCAGGCTTCATCTCATTTAAACCTCCCAACAAGCCTTGGAGGCAAGAACCACTAACTGACTCTCTCGCTTAGCAAAAGAGAAATTGAGACTCAAAGAGGAGGGTGCCTTGTCTAAGGTCATATTGCCAATAAGGGGCAGAAGCAGAAATCAAACTGAGGTGCCTCTGAAACCAGAGCCTACTCTCCCTTCCATTACACCATGCCAACTGGTGCAATTGGAACTCAGGTGGTGACAGACTTCTTATCAGGGCTAAATTCTACACCGAGAATTCTCAGACCTTAATATGTATCAAAATAAAAAATATGTATCAAGATCACCTGAGGGTATTATCTAAGAAAAAACAAAAAACATGGGACCCCTGGGTGGCTCAGTCGGTTAAGCGTCTGCCTTTGGCTCAGGTCATGATCCCAGGTTCCTGGAATCGAGTCCTGCTTCTGTCTCTGCCTGCAGCTCCCCCTGCTTGCTCAGTCTCTCTTTCTCTCTCCCTGACAAATAAAGAAATAAAATCTTAAACACACACACACACACACACACAAGAGGCACAGAGAGTCTGAGTCTGCAACAGGCCCAGGAATTTGCCTTTGTAATAAAGACCCCATGTGGCTTCTGGATGCAGGTGGCCCCCTGGTCACAATGGAGAAAACCCAGGCCTCTTATAAGGCCCACTCAGCCTCCCTCGAACCACAAGCTCTTGGCCAGCCAACTCAACAAAGCATCAGAATCGTTCCAAATAACCATGGTGACCATTGATGGAGCACCTGCCTCATGCCAGGCACATTCCATTTCGGTTTATGATCTATTCTGAGTTCATTTTTATGAAAGATATAAGGTCTGTATCTAGGTTGTTGGTTTTTTTAATGGACGTCTCGCTGTTCCAGTAACACTTGTTGAAAACACTATACTTTCACCATTGAATTGCCTTTGCTCCTTTGTCAAAGAATAGCTGACTATATTTGGGTCTATTTCTGAGCTCTCTATTCTATTCCATTAATCTGTTTGTCTATCCTTTCATCAACACCACACTGTCTTGATTACTATAACTTTATAGCAAGTTTTTAAGTTATAGTAGGAGCCTGAGTCATTGAACTTTGTTCGTCTTCAGTATCTTGTTGGCTGTTTTAGGCGATTTGCCTTTTCATACAAGCTTTAGAATTGGTTTGTCTGTATCTACAAATAGTTTGCTGTGATTTTGTTTGGGATTGCACTGAATCTATAGATCAAGTTGAGAAGAATCACATCTTAATTATATTGAGTCTTTCAAACTATATATGAGATAATCCCTCCATTTATTTAGATTTTTTATTTCTTTCATCAGAGTTTTGCAGTTGTGCACATAAGGATCTTGGAAGTATCTTACTAGATTTATATATAAGAATTTTTATTTTGGTGATATTGTAAATGGCATTGATTTTTAATTTTTAATTCCAATTGTTCAATTCCAACTGGTCTACAGAAAAGCAATAACTTTTATATATTAACCTTGCATCCAATCACTAATCACTTTTTAGTTCCAAGAGGTTTTTGTCAATCCTTTGGAATATTCTATATAGATGATCATCTCCTTTGCAAACAAATATGCAAGTACCTTATATACATTATACCATTTACTCCTTAGGATAACTCTGTACGGCAGGTCCTATTAGCCTCCCCATTTTGCAGAGGAGGAAACTAAGGCTTAGCTACCTTAATTCAATTGTCCAAGGTCACAAAGCTTGGAAGTGGAGGAACAAAAATGTAACCCAGGTCTGCCTGTGTACACAGCCTTTGATTCCCTGCACCCACCACAGAGAGCTACATTAAGCAATTTGCTGGACCAAAAGGTAACAGAGGGCTGCATAGGGTGGGGGAGTGAATATCTGTCCCTGATCCACTGTGTGTCATTGGGCAAGTCACCAAATCCAAAAGAGCAAGTCATTTATATCACAGATCTGTAAACCATTGGTCCAGGCTTTTTTAAAATTAAACTTTTTGTTTTAGAACAGAATTTAAATAGACATGTCCCCACCGAATATATAGAAGTGGGCAATAAGCATGAAAAGATGCTCAACATCATTAGTCATTAGACAAATGCAAATCAAGATCACAAAGAGATGATACTTCAATACACAAGGATGGCTATAACTAAAAGGTAAAAATCACAAGCTTTGATAAAAATGTACAGAAATTGGAACCCTCATACATTGTTGGTGAAATTGTCAAATGATGCCACCACTTTAGAAAACATTTTGACAGTTTGACTCAGGCTCATACTATGACTTCAAAACTTACTATAAAGCTACAGTAATCAAGAAAATTTAAACATAGATTTGGCACATAACTCAGAAATTCCACTACTAAGTATATTCTTTAGAAAACTGAAAACACATGTTCATACAAATGCTTGCATAAATTATCCATAGAAGCATTATTTATAATAGTCCAAAACTGGAAACAATCCAAATATCTATCAAATGATAAATGAATAAACAAAATGTGGCCTACCCATACAATGGAATATTACTCGGCAATAAAAAGAATAAAGCAATCATACATGCTTCAACATGCATGAACCTTGGAAACATCCTGCTAAATGAAAGAAGTCATTCATGTAAGACCATGTATTGTATGATCCCATCCATATGAAATAACCAGAACTGGAAAATCTATAAAGTATATTAGTGATTGTTTCAGGCTGGGAAAGATGGGGGAAGTAAGGAGTGACTGCTCACAAGTTCAGATTTCCTTTTTGGGGTGACAGAACTTGTGGAATATGACACCAGTGGTGGTGGCACAGCATTGGGAAAATACTAAAAACCACTGAATTGTATACTTTAAATTGGTGAATTTTATGATATGTGAATTATATATCAAAAAAAATCTGATCCTTTAAAAACAGAACTACCGGGGCACCTAGGTGGCTCAGTCAGTTAAGTGTCTGACCCTTGGTTTCAGTTTGGGTCATGATCTCATGGGTTGTGGGACTAAGCCCCACATAGGGCTCTGTGCTCAATGGGGAGTCTGTTTGGAGATTCTTTCCTTCTGCTCCTTCCCGCATGCTCTCTCTCCCTCCACCCTCCCCCTACCCCATCTCAATTAAATAAATCTTAAAAAAAATACAACTACCATATGATATAGCAATCCCATTTCTGGGCATATATATGGCCAAAAGAATTTATAAAGATTTTTTTTATTATTCATTTGACACAGAGAGAGAGATTACAAGTAGGCAGAGAGGCAGGCAGAGAGAGAGGAGGAAGCAGGCTCCCCGCCGAGCAGAGAGCCCGATGTGGGCCTCGATCCCAGGACCCTGGGATCATAACCTGAGCCGAAGGCAGCGGCTTTAACCCACTGAGCCACCCAGGCGCCCATGGCCAAAAGAATTTAAAGCAGAGTCTCAAAGAGATATCTACATACTCCTATTCATAACAGCACATTATTCACAATAGCCAAAGAGATGGAAGCAAGCTAAATATCCATTGACAGATAAACAGGTAAACAAAATATGGTATATCCATACAATGGAATATTATTCAGCCTTAAAAATATAAGTAAAATCCTGTCACACGCTACAAAATGGAAAAGTCTGCAGGACATTACGTTAAGTGAAATAAACCAGTCACAAAAGGACAATATTGTAAAATGCCACTTATATGAAGTATGTGAAAGAGTCAAATTCACAGGTATAGAAAGTAAAATGTTAGTTACCAGGGGCTAGGGAGAGGGGGCATAAGAGAATTGTTGTTTAATGTGTATATATTCTATAGATTCAGTCTTACAAGATAACGAAGTTCTGGAGATCTGTTTTACAACAATGTAAATATAATTAACACTGCTATACTGTACACTTAAAAATGGTTAAGATGGTACATCTTATAATGTTTTTATCTAAAAAAGAAGCCTATAAATGCTCAGAAAAATATTCAGTTTAAATGGTATGAAAAATTACCAATCCTTCATATTTCCAATTCAATTTCCAAAGGAAAATCAAGGTTTTCATATATTAAAACTATCATCCCAGTTGAGGTTTTTATTTCAAACTTAAAGAATTGCCCACATTTATCCCTGGTGTGGCATTCATAGAAAGAACAAGATATTCTATTGAAAATCTTGCAGGAAACGGTATTCTTTGACTACTTTAACACAATTCAATGAGATGTGGAAATGTAAGGGAAAAATTGAATACTCTACTATTAAAATTTATTCTACAAAAAACAAGAAATAATTTAAACCCAATCTGTATTTTTAAAAAAGAAGAAAAAGAAAATTTATTTTAAAAAACAATGTTTGGAGAAGGGAAGTTGGCAGAAGAGTAGGAGGACCTTACCTTGCCTTGTCTCACAAATACAACTAGACTACTATCAAGTCATCCTACATACCCCAGAAATCAGTCTGAAGACTGGAAGAACAAACTTCACAACCAAAGAGAAAAGGCCAGATAGAAGAAGGTAGGCAGTACAGAGATGCAGCTTGGGAGAGAAACAGATCATGGCTGATAAGGTGGGGAGAGAACCACGGTCCCAGAGAAGGGTGAGAGACAGACTAGCACACAGGGGAGGGCGGGAAAGACGAATGCTCATAGCAACTGGCTTGGAAAGCAAGAGGGCCCAAATTTCTTAAGTTCTTGCAAACAACAGGGCTTAAAGCCTGGAGTTTTAAAGGTCAGCATGCTTGGTTCCAGGAGAGCTCAAAGGACATTCGGGTTGCTCTTGGAGAAAAACACAAACAGGATGGAAACAGTGATCTTAAGAGCATCTGGGGCACAGAGTGGGGAGGTTAGTTGGTCATTTCAGGGTGTGTCCCAAAGAGGCAGCATTCATGGAGAGACCCCCTCCATGAACAAAGGAACTAGCAGGAGCCATTTCCCTCCCCTGCCCCTCAACATTAAGCACAGGGCCACCTGTGGGAACTAGTGCACCACCAATGCTCTCCTACCTAGCTTGCTTACACCAAGCCCTGCCCCCCATGCCCCAGAAGAACCATCCATCTCAGTACACTTGCCTCAGTCCCAGCATGGCTGGCCCCTCACCCAGAAGACCAGCACAAACCCCTGCCTACACTGCATCTCCCAACAGGAGTTTTGCAAGCCACGGTTCTAGCAGCGGGAGCTGTTGCTACCTACCGCTTAATATGTTGTGTCTCATTTCACAAGCAGACCAGAGTACACCTAGGTAAAACATGCCACATTCAGGCCAGGAACCAAACACTGCCACAACCAGCAAAGAGAGTCTATGCAGATGACTGACCTAAAAGATAAAGTGGCCAGGACACAACAGCAGAGTGCACACAGCACACACTGGAGGCATGCCTAGAAGCAAAAGGGGAACAGGATACACTACACAGCAGGGCACTACAGGACCTCTTCTTCATTAGGCAATTACCCTCAAGAACAGATGTAGCTTACTTTCCCGAAACACAGAAACAGGCACAAAGTCTTAGACAAAATGAGAAGACAGAGGAATTTGTCCCAAATGAAAGAACAGGACAGGACCACAGCCAGAGATCTAAATGAAACATATATAAGTAACATACCTGATGGAGAATTTAAAGCAATTATCATAAAGATATTCACTGGGCACCTGGGTGGCTCAGTGGGTTAAAGCCTCTGCCTTCGGCTCAGGTCATGATCTCAGGGTCCTGGGATCGAGGCCCGCATCGGGCTCCCTGCTCAGCGGGGAGACTGCTTCCCCCTCTCTCTCTCTGCCTGCCTCTCTGCCTCCTTGTGATCTCTCTCCCTCTGTGAAATAAATAAATAAATAAAATCTTTTTAAAAATAAATAAAGATATTCACTGGACTTGAGAAAAGAGTGGAAGACATCACTGAGACCATTAATACAGAAATAAGACTAACAAAGCAGAAATAAAGGGCTCAGTAAATGAAATGAGAAACACGCCTGACAGAATGAACAACAGGCTGGAAGAACAGGAACAAATTAATGCCCTAGAAGACAGAGTAATGGAAAGTAATCAAGTGAATGAAAGAAAGAAAAAAGAATTATGTAAAATGAGAATAGACTTAGGGAACTCACTGACTCCACCAAACATAATAACATTTGTATTATAGGAGTCTCAGAAGAAAAAGAGAGAAAAGGGTACAGAAAATTTATTTGAAGACATAATAGCTGAAAACCTCCCTAATCTGGGGAAAGAAACAGATATCCAGATCCAGGAGGCAGTAAGAACCTCCAACAAAATCAATGAAAGCAAATACACACCAAGACATATTATAATTAACCTTGGAAAATATAATGATAAAGAAAAAAATCTTAAAAGCAGCAAGACAAAAGAAAGTATTAACTTACAAGGGAAAAGCCATAAGGCTAGCAGGAGATTTTTCAACAAAAACTTTATTTGCCTGAAAGAAGTGGCATGATGTATTCAAAGGGCTGAATGGGAAAAACCTGCAGCCAAGAATACTTTATCCAACAAGACTATCATTCAGAAGAGGAGAGATAAAGAGTTTCCCAGACAAACAAAAACTAAAGGAGTTCATGATGACTAAACCAGCACTGCAAGAAGTATCAAAAGGAACTCCTTGAGTGGAAAGGAAAGATCAAAAATGACAGTATGAAGGTAGGAAACATAAAAGTGGTAAAAAAAATTCTGTAAAAAAATTGGTCAAGGAACTCACAAAACAAAAGGATGTAAATATGACACTATATACCTAAAAGGTGGGGAGGAGAGAGTAAAGAATGGGTTCAAACATAAACAACCAACTTAATGTAGACTGTTACATGTAGAAGAGGTTATATACAAACCTAATGGTAACCACAAATCAAAACCATTAACAAATATACAAAGAATAAAAAGAAAGAAATCCAAATATATGATCAAAGAAAACCAGCAAACCATGAGAGAAAGACAAGAAAAGATCAGAGAAAATCTTCATGTGAAACAACCACAAAAGAAGTAATAAAATGGCAACAAATACATAACTATCAATAATTACTTTGAGTGTAAATGGACTAAATGCTCCAATCAAAAGACATAGAGTGTCAGAATGGATAAAAAAAAAATAAGACCCACCTATATGCTGCCTATAAGACACTCATTTTAGGTGTAAAGACACATACCAATTGAAAGAGAGGGGATGGGGCGCCTGGGTGGCTCAGTGGGTTAAAGCCTCTGCTTTCGGCTCAGGTCATGAACTCAGGGTCCTGGGATCGAGGCCCGCATCGGGCTCTCTGCTCAGCAGGGAGCCTGCTTCCTCCTCTCTCTCTGTCTGCCTCTCTGCCTGTGATCTGATCTCTGTGTCAAATAAATAAATAAAATCTTTAAAAAAAAGAGAGAAAGAGAGGGGATGGAGAAATATTTATAATGCAAAGGGATGCCAAAGAAAGTCAGAGTAGCAATACTTAATATTGAACAAAGAGACTTTAAAAACAAGAGACAAAAAAGGATATTATATAATCATAAAGGGGAATCCTGAATACATGCACCCAACATGGGACCACCCAAATACATAAAACAATTAATAACAAACATAAAGGATCAATAATAACACAATAATAGTAGGGGACTTTTTACCACCTCCCTTACATCAATGGACAGATCACCTCAACAGAAAATCAACAAGGAAACATTGGCTTTGAATGACACACTGGACCAGATAAATTTAAGAGATATATTCAGAACATTCCATCCTAAAACAGCAGAACACACTTTCTTTTCAAGTGCACATGGAACATTCTCCAGAAAAGATCACATATTAGGCCACAAAACAAATTCAAAAAGATCGAAGTCATACCATGTATCTTTTCTGACAACAGTGCTATGAAACTAGAAGTCAACCACATGAAAAAATCTCAAAAGAAAACAAACATATGGAGGTTAAATAATATGTTACTAAACAATAAATAGGTCAACCAGGGAAAAAAAGAAGAAATTTAAAAAGTACATGGAGACAAATGCAAATGAAAGCACAATGGTTCAAATCCTTTGGGATGTAGAAAAAGCAGTTCTGAGAGGGAAGTTTATAGCAATAAAGGCCTAACTCGAGAAGCAAGAAAAATCCCAAATAAACAGCCTATCCTCACAAAGGAGCTAGGAAAAGAATAAACAAAACCTAAAACCAGAAGAAGGAAGGAAATAATAAAAATCAGAGCAGAATAAAATGAAATAGAAACTAAAACAAAACAATAGAACAGATCTATTAAACCGGGAGATGATTCTTTGAAAAAAATCAATTAAATAGATAAGTCTTTAGCCAGGCTTATCAAGAAAAAAAGAGAAAGGACCCAAATAAATAAAATCACAAAGGAGAGAGGAGAAATAACAACCAACACCACTGAAATACAATTAAAAAGTATTATGAAAAACTATATACCAACAAACTGGACAATGAAGAAGGAATGGATAAATTCCTAGAAACATATGTCCTCTCAAAACTGAAACAAGAGAAATAGAAAATTTGAACAGACCAATTACCAGCAAAGAAATTGAATCAGTAATCAAAAAACTCCCAACAAACAAAAGTCCAGGACCAGAAAACTCCCAACAAACAAAAGTCCAGGACCAGTTGGCTACACAGGCAAATTCTACCAAAGATTTAAAGAAGAGTTAATACCACTTCTTCTCAAATTATTCCAAAAAACAGAAAAGGAAAGAAAACCTCCAAATTCATTCTATGAGGCTAGCATTACCCTCATGCCAAAACCAGATAAAAACACCACTAAAAAAGAACTACAGACCAGTATCTCTGATGAACATAGACACAAAAAATCCTCAACAAAATACAAGGAAACCAAATCCAACAATACATTAAAAAAAATCATTCGCCACAATCAAGTGGGATTTATTCCTGTGTTGCAAGAGTGGTTCAATATTTGCAAATCAATCAATGTGATACATCACATCAGCAAGAGAAAGAATAAGAACCAGGATGCCTAGATGGCTCAGTTGGTTAAGCATCTGACTCTTGATTTCAGCTCAGGTCATGATCTCAGTGTTGTGAGATCAAGCCCTGTGCTGGGCTCCAGGCTCAGCAAGGAGTTTGCTTGAGAATCTCTCCCTCTCCCTCTACCCCTTACCCGACTCACATGTTCTCTCTCTGTCAAATAAGTAAATCTTTAAAAAATTATAAATAAAAAAGAATAAGAACCATATGATCATTTCAACAGATAAAGAAAAAGCATTTGACAAAGTACAACATCCATTCATGATAAAATTCTCAACGAAGCAAGGTTAGAGGGAACATACCTCAACATAATAAAGCCCACATTTAACCCACAGTTAACATCATCTTCAATGGGGAAAAACTGAGAGCCTTTCCCCTAAGGTCAGGAACAATACAAGGATGTCCAGACTCACCACTTCTATTTAACATAGTACTGGAAGTCCCAGCCACAGCAATCAGACAACGAAAAGAAATAAAATGCATCTAAATCAGTAAGGAAGAAGTAAAACTTTCACTATTTGCAGGTGACATGATACTATTTATAGAAATCCCTAAAGACTCCACCAAGCATCCGGCTCCCTGCTTGGCGGGAAGCCTGCTTCTCCCTCTCCCACTTCCCCTGCTTGTGTTCCCTCTCTCGCTGGGTCTCTCTGTCAAATAAATAAATAAAATCTTTAAAAAAAATAAAGACTCCACCAAAAAACTACAAGAACTGATAAATGAATTCAGTGAAGTCAGAGGACCCAAAAGTCAATCTACAGAAATCTGTTGCATTTCTATATACCGATAATGAAGCAGCAGAAAGAGAAATTAAGAAAACAATCCCATTTACAACTGCACCAAAAATAGTAAGATGCCTAGGGACAAACCTAGCCAAAGAAAGTGAAAGACCTGTATTCTGAAAACTATAAAAACTCCTCTTGGCGGCAGCGGCTGCTTGGGCGCGGCGCGGCGCGGCGGTGACCGAGCTGCGAGCCTGGCGGGCGAGCGCCGAGCCCCGGTCCGGCCTCCCCGTGCCTCCCCCCCCACCCCGGGGCTTCACACCCCTGATGCTGCGCGGGGGCTGAGCCCGCCCCGGCCGGGACGATGGTGAAGTATTCCCGGGGCCAGAGCGTGCTCCGGAGTTCCTGGGACCAAGTGTTTGCTGCCTTTCGGCAGCGGTACCCGAACCCCTATAGCAAACATGTCTTGACGGAAGACGTAGTGCACCAGGAGGTGACCCCTGACCAGAAACTCCTGTCCCGGCGTCTCCTGACCAAGACCAACGGGATGCCCTGCTGGGCCGAGCGATTGTTTCCTGCCCATGTCGCTCACTCGGTGTACATCCTGGAGGATTCTCTTGTGGACCCACAGAACCAGACCATGACCACCTTCACCTGGAACATCAACCATGCCCGGCTGATGGTGGTGGAGGAACGATGTGTTTACTGTGTGAACTCTGATAACGGCGGCTGGACTGAAATCCGCCGGGAAGCCTGGGTCTCCTCTAGCTTATGTGGTGTCTCCAGAGCTGTCCAGGAATTTGGTCTTGCCCGGTTCAAAAGCAACGTGACCAAGACTATGAAGGGCTTTGAGTACATCTTGGCCAAGCTGCAAGGTGAGGCCCCTTCCAAAACCCTCATTGAGACAGCCAAGGAAGCCAAGGAGAAGGCGAAGGAGACAGCACTGGCAGCTACAGTGAAGGCCAAGGACCTTGCCAGCAAGGCAGCCACCAAGCAGCAGCGGCAGCAGCAGCACTTGGTGTAACTAGCCCAGGCCCCGGTGCAGTAGGACACCTGACCAAGTCCCTCTGCCCGTCCCCCCTGTACTTTATTATTAAAAGTCAGCTTCTAACAAACAAACAAACAAAGAACATTGATGGAAGAAAATTGAAGATGACACAGAGAAATGGAAAGGCATTCCATGCCCATGGATTGGGGGGACAACTGTTGTTAAAATGTCTGTACTACCCAAAACAATCTACACATTTGTACAATTCCTATCAAAATGCCAAAAGTATTTTTCACAGAACTAGAACAAACAACCTTAAAATTTGTATGGAGCTGCAAAAGACCCCACATAGCCAAAGTAATCTTAAAAAAGAAAAGCAAAGCTGGAGGCATCACAATTCTGGACTTCAAGTTATACTACCAAGATGTACTAATCAAAACAGTATGGTTCTGGCACCAAAATAGGCATACAGATCAGTGGAACAGAATAGAAAATCCAGAATAATCCCACAATTATATGGTGAATTAATCTCTGACAAAGTAGGAAAGAATATCCAATGGGAAAAGACAGTCTCTTTAACAAATGGTGTTGGGAAATCTGGACAGCTACATGCAAAAGAATGAAACTAGACCACTTTCTTACACCATACACAAAACTAAACTCAAAATGGATTAAGGACTTAAATGTAGGACCTGAAACTATACAAATTCTGGAAGAGAGAACAGGCAGTAATTTCTGACATTGGCCATAGGAACGTTTTTCTAAATGTGTCTCCTGAGGTAGGGAAACAAAAGCAAAAATAAACGATTGAACTACATCAAAATAAAAAGCTTCTGCAGAGCAAAAGGAAACAGTTAACAAAACTGAAGGGTGGGGCGCCTGGGTGGCTCAGTGGGTTAAAGCCTCTGCCTTTAGCTCAGGTCATGATCTCAGGGTCCTGAGATCGAGCCCCACATCTGGCTCTCTGATCAACAGGGAGCCTGCTTCCTCCTCTCTGTTTGCCTGCCTCTCTGTCTACTTGTAATCTCTCTCTCTCTATGTCAAATAAATAAATAAAATCTTAAAAAAAAACTGAAGGGCAACCTACAGAATGGGAGAAGATATTTGCAAATGACATATCTGATCAAGTGTTAGTATCCAAAATATATAAAGAATTTAAACAAATCAACTCCCCAAAAAACAAATAATCTAATTAAAACATGGGCAGAAGACATGAACAGACATTTTTCCAAAGACATCCAGATGACGAGCGCCTGGGTGGCTCAGTGGGTAAAAGCCTCTGCCTTCGGCTCAGGTCATGATCTCAGGGTCCTGGGATCGAGCCCCACATCAGGCTCTCTGCTCGGCGGGGAGCCTGCTTCCCCCTCTCTCTCTGCCTGCCTCTCTGCTTACTTGTAATCTCTCTCCCTCTCTGTCAAATAAATAAATAAAATCTTTAAAAAAAAAGACATCCAGATGAAAAGATGTTCACATCACTCATCATCAGGGAAATGCAAAGCAAAACTACAATGAGATACCACTTCACACCTGTCAGAATGGCTAAAATCAACCACACAAGAAACAAGAGGTGTTGGCAAGGACGTGGACAAAAAGAAACCCTTGAGCACTATTGGTAGGAATGCAAACTGGTATAGCCACTGCTGAAAACAGTATGGAGGGTCCTCAAAAAATAAGAAATAGAACTACCCTACAATCCAGTAATTGCACTACTAGTTTTTACCCAAAACCCGCAAAAGCATTAATTCAAAGGGATACAAGCAAACCTATGTTTATAGCAGCATTATTTACAGTAGCCAAATTATGGAAGGGTCCATTGACCCAAGAAATCCAAGGGGTCCACTGACTGATGAATGGATATGCCACATTCCATACAACAACAACAAAGTACGTATACGTATGGATAAAGAAGACGTAGAACATTTTTCAGGCATAGAAAAGAATGAAATCAGGACGCCTGGGTGGCTCAGTTGGTTAAGTGACTACCTTCGGCTTAGGTCATGATCCAAGAGTCCCGGGATCGAGTTCCACATCGGGCTCCCAGCTCCATGGGGAGTCTGCTTCTCCCTCTGACCTTCTCCCCTCTCATGCTCTCTCTCTCTCTCTCTCAAATAAACAAATAACATCTTTTGAAAAAAAAAAGAATGAAACCTTGCCATTTGCAACAACATGGAGGGAGCTAGAGAGTATAATGCTAACTGAAATAAGTTAGTCAGAGAAAGACAAATACTGTATGATTTCATTCATATGCAAAAATTTAGAAACAAAATGATCTTTCCAGTTTCCATTGAATCTTTTCCTTGACCATTGGTTATTTAGAAATGTGTTGTTTAATGTACACATATTTGTGGATTTCCAAATTTCTATCTGTTGCTGATTTCTAATTTCATCCTATTGTAGTTGGAGAACATTCTTTGTAGGATTTCATTTTTTTTTAATGGAGTAAATTTTCTTTCTTTCTTTTTTTATTGATATATAATATATTATTTGCTTCAGGGGTACAGGTCTGTGAATCATCAGTCTTACATAATTCACAGCACCTGCCAAAGCAAATACCCTTAAAAAATGTATTGAGATTAGTTTTGTGGCCTAATATATGGTGTATCCTGGAAAATTGTTCAAATGCACTTCAGAAGAAGGTGTATTTTATTGTCCTGGGATCAGTCAGAGTCAGGCTTCTTGCTCCCTCTGCCTGCCGCTCCCCCTGCTTGGGCTTGCTCTCTCTCTCTCTCTGACAAATAAATGAATAAAATCTTTAAAAAAAAAGAAAGAAAGCTGCAGACCAACGTCCCTTATAAATAGATGCAATGTCCTCAATGAAATACTGGAATACCAAAATCTAGCAGCACATAAAAAGGATTTTACACCCAGTGGGGTTTGTCCCAGGAATGCAAGGTTGGGGCAACATATGAAAATCAATATAATAGATCATATCAATAAGGGAAAAACACATGATAATCTCAATAGATACAGAAGAAAAATTTTGAGGAAATCTAAAATGCTTTCGTGATAAAAACTCTCCACAAAGTAGGAATAGAGGAAAACTCTCAAACTGATAAAGGACATCTATGAATAAGCCACAGCTAACATCATACTTAAGCATGAAAGACAAATGCTTTACACCTAAGATCAGGAACAGGACAAGGATATCTGCTCTTGCCACATTGTATTGAAAGTTCTTGCCGGGGCAATTAGACAAGAAAAGAAGAGAAAAAACATCCAGATTGAAAATGAAGAAGAAAAACTATCTCTACTCACTGATGACACAATCTTATAAAAGATTATAAGAAAACACCCACCTCCACCAAAAAAAAAGTTGTTAAAGCTAATAAATGAGTTCAGGAAAGTTACAAGATATATGATTGGTATACAAAAATTAGTTGTCTTTCACAAAAACAAAGCAAAATAAAACAAAACAAAAATAGTTGTCTTTCTATACATTAGCAATGTATACCCAAAAGTTAAATTAAGAAAATAATTCCATTTACAATAGCATCAAAAAGAATAAAACATTTAGGAATACATTTAACAAAATAAGTGCAAGGCTTATACATTGAAAACTACAAAACCCTGTTGAAAGAAATTATAGGAGACCTAAATAAATGGAAACATATCCCATTGTCCATGTATTGTTAAGATAGTAATACTCCCAAAAATGATCTACAGAGTCAACAAAATCCCTGTTAAAATTTCAGGTGCCTCTTTTGAAGAAATGAACAAGCAGTTCATAACATTCTTATGGAAATGCAAGCCATCCCCAATAGCCAAAACAATGTTGAAAAAGAACAAAGGGGTGTCTGGGTGGCTCAGTTGGTTAAGCATCTGACTCTTAGTTTCACCTCAGGTCATGATCTCATGGGTTGTGAGATCAAGTTCCATGTCGGGTTCTACACTCAGTGGGGAATCTGCCTGAAGATTCTCTCCTTCTGTCCCTCCCCCCACTCGTACTCTCACTCTCTCAAATAAATAAATAAATCTTTATAGAAAAAAAAGAACAAAGTTGGAAGACTCACACTTACCAATCTTAAAATTTATTACAAAGCTACAGTAATGAAGACGATGTGGTATTGGCATAAGGATAAACATATAGATCAATGAAATAGAATAGAGAGTGCAGAAATAAAGCCAGAGATCTATGATTCATTGATTTTCATAAAGGGTGCCAATTCCATTCTAGGGGAAAGAATAGTCTTTTCAACAAAAGGTGTTGGAACAACTGGATATCCGCATGCAAAAAAATATGTATTTGGGCCTCTGACTCATACCATATAGAAAAATTAACCCCAAATGGACTAAAGACCTAAATTTTATTTTTTTAAAGATTTTATTTACTTATTTATTTATTTGACAGAGAGAGAGAGACAGCGAGAGAGAGAGAACACAAGCAGGGGGAATGGGAGAAGGAGAAGCAGGCTCCCCGCGGAGCAGGGGGCCCAATGCAGGGCTTGATCTCAGGCCCCTGGGATCGTGACCTGAGCCAAAGAGAGACCCTTAACCAACTGAGCCACCCAGGCACCCCTAAAGATCTAAATTTTAAAACTAAATCTATAAAACTCTTAGAAAGAAACACAGGCATAATTCTTCAGGGCTTTGGATTAGGTAACTTTTTTTTTTAAACATGGCATCTAAAGCACAAACAACAAAAGAAAAATTAGACAAAGTGGACTTCATCAAAATTAAAAACTTCTGTAGGTCAAACAACAGTATAAAGAAAGTGAAAAGACAACCCACAGCATGGGATAAAATATTTGTATATCACATATCTGATTTAAGAAAAACTTGTATAGACTATATAAACAACACAACTCAACAATAAAAAGACTAAAAACCTAATTAAAAATGGACAAAGGATTTGAACTGAAGATATATAAAGAGCAAATAAGTATATGAAAAGATGCTCAATATCAGTAGTTATTAAGAAAATGCCAATCAAGAGCACACCAAGATACCATTTCATATTTGCCATAATGGCTACAGTTAAAGAAAAAGAAAACAGAAAATAACAAGTGTTAGTAAGGATGTGAAGAAACTGTCATTCCTAGTGGAATATAGTATGGTATAACTGCTTTGGAAAAAAATTTGACAGTTCCCCAAAAAGTCAAACATAAAATTGCTATATAACCTAGCAATTCTATCTACATATATGTGTACTCAAGAGAATTGAAAACATGTGTTCACAGAAAACTTGTACACAAATGATCATAACAGCATAATTCATAAAAGCCAAACATAACAACTCCCATACTCATCAACTTATGAATGGATAAACAAAATGCAATCTATCCATAAAATGGGATTCTATTCAGCCATAAAAATAATGAAGTACTGATACATGTTACCACATGCGTGAACCTTGGAAACATCATGCTGGAGTGCCTGCGTGGTTCAGTTGGTTAAGCGTCCAACTTGATTTTGGCATCAGGTCATGATCTCAGGGTCATGAGATAGAGCCCTGCATTGGCCTCCGCACTCAGCGGGGGCATCTGTTTGATATCCTCTCTCTTTCCCTCTCCCCTACCTCCCCTCCTCCCACTCACACACATGTGTACTTTTTCTCTCACTCTCTCAAATAAATAAATGAATCTTAAAAAAAAAAGATGGGGTGCCTGGGTGGCTCAGTCATTAAGCATTTGCCTTCAGCTCAGATCATGATCCCGGGGTCCTGGGATTGACCCCAGCATCGGGCTCCCTGCTCAGCAGGAGGCCTGTTTCTCCCTCTCCCATTGCCTCTGCTTGTGTTCCCTCTCTCGCTATGTCTCTCTCTGTCAAATAAATAAATAAAATCTTTAAAAAAAAGAAAGCATCACGCTAAGTGAAAGAAGTCAAACACGTAAGGCACATATGAAACGTCCAGAAGAGCAAATCCATAGAAACGGAAAATAGATTAGGAAAGAGAGGCACAGTTTACTTGCTCAAGGTCACAGAGCTACGAAGCAGCAAATTCAAGATCTGAAATCACATCTTTCTGATTGAGTGGCTCCTAACAATTCTTCTGTCTTCATACATTCATCATTTACCCAGCAAATATTGATGATGTGCCTATAGCATGCTAAACACCAAGAATAAAATCATGAATCAGACACAACAAACCATACCTTCCAGGAGGTCACAGTAGAATATGGAAGACAGGTGTGAGAACAACAAATGAGTGTCCACTCAAGACTGAAATGAGGACAATTGTAGCAATATCTCAGAGAAGGGAGGGTTGTGTTAGTTCGAGTCGTCTGAGGCCAAGCCAAGCATTAAGGGAGCAAGGATTATATAAAAGGAAATGCCTATGTGAGAGAAAACAGGGAGGAACCCAGATAAACCCTGGTAGAGTCACCAGACCATGATGCAAGTCTGACATGAATGAAGAAAAGAGTGAGAAAAGATTGGGTGGTAGCTCCCTAGACTGCTATGCAGCGTAAGGGAAGTCACAAAGCTGTTGTTAGGGACTCCTTAAACCAAAGTCACAAAGAAGAGCCATGCTTCCCAGGAACAAGTCAGCCTTAGTCATCCTTCTGTCTTCAATCATTCACTGGGAGCACCCCAGGAAAAACATGGCCTCGATGCAAACCTGGAGATGGATTTCACAGCACAGCAGCTGGGACTCTTGGTTGATTATGCCCCCTGCAGTTGGAGGTCCTCAAGGTGCTGTCCTTATTGTCACCACAAGGGTTAAGTGTCAGGGAAAGCTTTTCCTGGCATTGGTAATTTATAACTTGGGTTCTAAGATTATACCCTACTTATGGACAGAGACAGGGTAAGGAAGAAAAGCAAGCACTGTGTAGAAAAGGAGACTGGATGAGCAACTGTGGTTCTTGCAAAGATTTACACTAGCTATAGGACTTAGCCTTTGGACATTCAACAGAGTTTTTCTTGTTCTAGCTATGTCCCCAGTGCTTTAGGCTTATAATCTAGTATTTATTAAATATGCTACAAAACAAAATATAACCAGATTATCATTGAATGTTGCCTTGCTCACTGTAATTCAGCTCATCATTTAACACATGGAAAACTTTGTAAATTAATATTCGGTCATTCCAGGCAGAGTACTCCTAAAGATTTGTGAGTTCATTTACATGTTTATCTGCTCTTTTCTCCTTGAGAATAGGACTGTTTTTCCGCCTGATGATTAGAATGAATTGATATTTTGAACTCATCCATCAGATTTGGAAATGATATCTTAATTGGTGAAGGTGTTTAACAGTTAATTGAACAATTCTACTGTGAACTTCCATTTTTCTTAAGTACAGAAATAGCACAGCAGGGCCACGGACAAGTAAAGAATGTCATACAAACACCTTTCTGTATCTGTCTTGGTTTCTGTGATATTCCTGCTTCCTCGCAAACTCCTATGCACACAGTAGGGCACTCAATGAACATTTCATGATTTCATTTTCTATGAATTTGTAAAAATTTAAGTATTGGGAACAAATGTATCTTTGTTACATGTGGCTACTGAGAAATTTAAGGTGATTTTATAAGTTTTGAAAATCTGAATGTTACCAATTCATGCAGGTAGAGTATTTGGTGTTCAGGTCCTATCCAAATGTATCATCAGACATTTATATCACATCTTCCTTCCCCTTTCCCTCTTCTTTCCAAACCCTCACCTTACAGCTGCCTAGAAGTTATAATAATATATGGAATCCAGTCTTAAAGCCTAAAACACAGTTAATTTCTTTAACCCAGAATAGAGAAAATTTTCTCTTTTATTGTGGAACTCTTTCAACCGTGAAAAATAATTCTCTATGTCCTTACTTAGAAAGTTGTGGCCATCATTCATCTTTAATCTTTCCAGAATTGGTGCCAACCAAGAAGCATTCATATTTCCTCTGATTTGTGCTAACCAAGAGGCATTATATTTGTTCCAATTTACAAGTAAGTGTTTTAATGAAACTATTTGTTGGGAGTTGCTTATATGCATATTAATTTAGTGCCCATAACCAAATTATAATTGCAGCATCACTTGAAAAAACTGTTATTCAAAGCATACAATACACTGGCCATTTGTCTTTCTTCAACAGTTCCATTCTGGCAGTCTATCTTTCTCTTTGCATTATCCATTTATTTGATTGGCTTTTTCATCTTATTTCCAGATATTATTTACCTGGAGAAGTCTCAGTGCAACAGGAAATAGGTACTTGTCAGTCTGGGTGCACCAAGAAGGAGAAGATACCAAGAGGGAGAAAATTGGAGAAAATATATATGAGAGAAAATACACCATGTGTATGGAGAGGGCCAGAAAAGGCTCAAGAGCTGTCAGACAGTAATACATATCTAACTCTGTGGAGGAGAGAGGGAAGGAAGGAACGTTGGGTATGAAAAGTCTTACACTGCAGTACAGTTCTAAGAAAATATCAACAAGACCAACAGAAAGTTCTTGAGCCAAAGTCACCCTTTAGAGGAGTTCTGTATCTCCCAAAAGTGGCTCTCCTTTAGTACCTTTGATGTACTCAGTCACTGGCTGGGAGCAGCCCATGGGAAAATTGGTCTTGTGCAAATGCAGTGGAGGATTACAGAACTCAGCAACTGAGATCATCATTCAACCAGGCTTCTTGAAGTCAGAGATCTGAGAGGTGCCTTTCATGGCCACTGCAGTCCTCATAAAAATAATAATAAAGTTCTGCCTCTTGCTTCACACTCCTAACTAAAAAGCACACAAATAGGAAGCAAAGTCTCATTTAGAGCAGAGGTGACTTTCCCTAGGCCAGAAACCCAGTGATTCATTCAGATCATACTTTAGGAATGCAATTAAGCACATAGTTTACATAGAGTTGCATTCAAATCCCACCTCCTCCAGTTAGTGGTTGCATGAATTTAAGCAAGTCACTAAAAAACTGAAGAAGTCTTAAAAACACACAAAAAACTGAAGTCTCAACTGCTTCATCTGCTACATCGAGATAATGATGACCTCGTTTACCAAATTGGGACTATTGGGAAAATGAAATAAGATCACAGGTCCCATGAGTGAAGGTATGGCCTGGCTTAAAAAGTTTTTCTTTTTAAGAGAGAGAGAGTGCACGTGTGTGTGCATGAAGGGGATGGGGTGGGGGGTGGGGGCCAGAGGGGGAGGGAGAGAAGAAATCCCAAAGAGACTGCATTGAGCGCAGAGGCTGACACAGGGCTCAATCCCATGACCCTGAGATCATGAACTGAACTGAAATCAAGAGTTGGAAACTCAACTGACTGAGCCACCCAGGCGCCCCTTTGGCTCCTAGTTTCTTAGCACAACACACCTTCCTCTTCCCCGGTCACTTGATGCAAAGTCTAAAGAGAGGAGTCTCTATTTGTCATCTCTTCGCCCAAGAAGTCTGGCTTTTCCCCCCCTTGACCTCAGCTACTATTTATTTTTAAATAGTACCTTCCCTGCTAGGACCAGTAACCTCCACCTCAGATTCGGAGAACCATGCCTCCCCTTAATCTAAACATGTAGTTCCCATGGAAATCACCACAGTCTAACGTGACCCCACATGGTTGTACACTTAAGCCAAACTGGATCAATCAGAATCCTTCCTGAAAACTTTTAAAACCAGAACTGAGGAGCAAATCAGTAAAAATCATAAGATGTAATTGTCTAGCACACTCTCGACAGCCACGGTTTCTGTCAGGAGGAGAAGAAAGTCAGTGTGCGCAACCAGAGAGGATGAGTATGGCCATATACTTCTCTAGATTAATGACAGAGAATCTCATCTGTACTCAATTCTGTGGATCAAGTTATTCTTATGGATGTGTTGGATCAAGTTATTCTTATGGATGTGTTGTTCAAACTGTTCTATGGATTCTCATATCCATTTTTACCTAAAGGACTCTGAATTAGTTTGCTCTCACAATTAAGTGTTCTAACAAAAATAACTAAGATCCTAAGATCCCATTGCTGGCTTCCTTGACTGGTTCATGTTCTTTCCCAAGTAAGAAACTACCAGCATGAACTTCCCTCAAAAGAAACAAGTGTGCACCTGAAACTATATAACATTTGATGTCAACTACACTTAAATAATAAAATTTTTAAAAAAAGAAACATGTATGGACTTGGTTCTTCTGTCATGGCCTTTTCCTTCCCCCAAATGTTATAGAGTTGATTAATTAAAAGCATAGACTTTGGAATCTTACAGACTTGGGTTTGAGTCCCAGTTCTTCTATTTATTGGCTATATGATCCTAGGCAAGTTATTTAAACCATCAGGGCCCCAATTACCTCATCTCTAAAGCGGAAATAATAGTTACCTCAAAGTGTTGTGACTATTCCTTGAGTCAGTGCACATGAAGCACTTTACATAGTGCCTACAACAAACCAAGCCATAGTGGGCAAATGAAAATAAGTAGTTGTACTTCCATGTGCAGTGGGAAGAAATAAAACAACAGCTGGTCACCTTTAAGCACAGTGGAAAGCTTCAGAGTTGGGATCTATCTTTCCAACAAGAGGCCTCCAATGGGAAGATGAAGGCAGATCAAGGATGCTGTCTACGAGGCTCTCAACCTTTCCCTCCATATTCAAAGTAATCTAGTTATAAATGGACTACCAGAGAGAAAGACTCACTTTTGTCCACTAACGACCTGTCAGCTTACCCCCACTTCGGTCTCCTGAGGTCAACTGAGCTATTTAGAAGCATGTTGATAAAATGAACATAAAATAAACTAACAGACACAGTCAATGAGGAAAAGTTCTTTCAGAAGATTGTTAGCCAATAACTAAAGAAGGGATGATAGAAAGTTTTTAAAAACCACCATTTTCCTGGCCATAATGAAATAGTAAACTCAAGCCAAAACTATCAGTGGATTCATAAACCACTGGGTAAAAAGCTGATGGAAAACTGGATATTCCCATGATGCCAAAGTATCACTCCACTGATTGTGTTAACCAGCAGGAAGAAAAGATAACAATGGAAGAATTAGTCTGTCACCACCTAAACCCACTGTTCAATCTTGTTATTGCTGATAGTGGGACTTATGTGCCATTTACTGTGTGCCCCTTGATGTGTGTACATCACCTCTGAATGATTCATGAAGAAAAATATTTAACCAGAACCAGATCAAGCTCTTAGTTCTAATATGCAGTTTCTATGAAATACAGAGGTTAAAATAACAAGTTAGGGGCACCTGAGTGGCTCAGTTGGTTGGGCATCCAACTCTTGATTTCAGCTCAGGTCATGATCTTAGGGTTGTGGAATGGAGCCCCACATTGGGCTTCACACTCAGCAGGGAGTCTGCTTGTGATTCTCTCCCTCTACCCCTCCCTCTACTCGTGCTCTCTCTCTTTCAAATAAATAAGTAAAATCTAAAAACAAACAAACAAACACAAGTTAGGGGTGCCTGGGTGGCTCAGTCATTAAGCATCTGCGTTGGGCTCAGGTCATGATCACAGGGTCCTGGGATTAAGCCCTGCATCAGGCTCCCTGTTCAGTAGGTAGTCTGCTTCTCCCTCCCTCTGCCTTTTCTCCAGTTTGTGCGCGTGCTCTCTCTCTCAGCAAATAAACAAATAAATCTTTTTTAAAAATAACAAGTTAACACCATGAGGAAAACATGAGAAAAATTCAGAAAGTGGGGCATTCCACAGGACAGCTGACCTGGTATCTGAAAGAAGTCAATGTCACGGTCTTTTGTGTTCTGCTCACTAAATGCAGATGTGGGGTGGGAGTTTCCCCACACACATCCTACAAGCAACTCTCCAAACACCAACTGGGTGTGCTACTATTAAACTCAATTCTGACACTATCTATCCAGAAATAGGATCAGATGCCAAAGGTTAAGGGTTCAGTCCTACAAGACCTCCCTCCCCCCACAGTTGTTCCCAGTACTTGACCAACTGGCTATTATATAAATCAAAGGTTCCCATGCCCCCCACCTTGGGTTTGATTAATTTCCCAGAGCAACTCTCAGAATTCAGAGAAACATTTTACTTACTAGACCACTAAGTTATTATAAAAGGATATAACTCAGAAATAGTCAGATGGAAGAAATGCATAGGGCACAGTCTGGGGAAAGAGCACAGAGTTTCCATGGTCTCTCCAGGCATGCCACTCTCTCCAGATCTCCAACATCCTGGAAGCTCTCCAAACCCAGTCCTTTTGAGTTTTTATGGAGGCTTCATTACATAGGCATGATTGATTAAATCATTGGCCATTGGTGACTGATCCAACCATCAGCCCTTCTCCCCTCCCTGGAGGTGTGGGGGTGGGACTGAAAGTTCCAACCCTCTAATCACATGGTTGGTTCCCATGACAACCAGTCCCCATCCTTAGGTGCTTTCCAAAAGTCATGTTATTAACATAACAAAAGATACCTTCTTGCTCTTGCTTTGGAAATCCCAAGGGTTTTTAGGAGCTCTGTGCCAGAAAGAGAGCCAAAGACAGAATATATATTCCTTATTATAAATCACAATATCACACATTGGGGGGAAAAGGTAGAGAGACAGCAGGACTGTTCTAGATTAGAAGAGGCTTAAAAGCTATAACCACCAAATGACCCTTGATTGGAATCTGGTTTGAATAAACCAGCTACAAAAACTCATTTTTGGTACAATCAGGGAAATTTAAATGCAGCCTAGATGTTAAAGGATATTAGGGAATTATTGTTAATTTTGTTAGATGTGATAATGGTACTATAGTTATGTAGGAAAAATGTACTTTTTGTTAGTGAAGCATGTAAAAATACGTAGGGGTGAAATATGATGTATGTAATTTATTTTGAATATTTCAAAAATAGACTAAGCAAGTATAGTGAAATTATTACAACTGTTAAATCTAGATGATGGTATATGAGTGTTCATTGAGCTATTTACTCTATTTCTCTATATGTTTGAAATTGTTCAAAATAAAAATGTTTTAAAATAAAGACTTTTTTCATGTATACAAAAGCTGAAGGAATTCATTACCAGCAGAACTGGAATACAGGAAATGTTAAAGGAAGCCTTTTAGGCAGAAAGAAAATGTTACCAGATGGAAATCTGGATACACAAAGGAATGAAGGATACTTGAAATGGAAAATATATGAGGAAATATAGAATTTTTAACTTACTTTAAAAAATCACTTTAAAAGATAATTGAGTCTTTTCCACTTGGACCTGAACTAGAGATTACACATAGCCTATGGCAGATCAAAAAATTAAAATTTGTCAGAAATTATAAATAGGCAAATAACCAGTAAAAATATATATTCTCACTTAGAAATTTGGAGGCTCTGTCAAGTCTGGTCCTTACATATCCTCACAGAAGCAGTTGTCAAGTTGAATGATGGCTGGCCTTGATCTCCTTTTATAAAGGGGGAAACTGCAGAATAATGAGACTGATATTTGTTTTCTCGGACAAAGAGAATAACAATTTTATAGTTAAGGAAAAATCAGATGAAGGAAGATAGGCTTTAGAAGTACAAGAAAAGAAAGACCAGAGGGAGGTACCAGAAATTATTCCATCTGCAAGTTCATGGCTAGTCCACTAGGACACCAGGCTGGAGAAGCAAAATGGCTTCTGACCATGCGAGCCCTTCAGGGAAAAAGAAAGTCTCTTGTTCTTTTCCGGGAGTTGTTTGCCTGCATGGATATTTTGTATATCTTGTTGGGCTTTGCAAGAGGGAGTGCTTTAATTTTTTTCTTTTAATAAATGTCTCATGGGTTGGAATAGGTGATATAGTTACACTAGCTAAAGTCTGCTGTTTTTGTGAAAGTGGGGGTTAGCACTTTCAAAAGAGGATGGGATTTTTTTCAGAGTTTTTTTAATAAATCTTATTTTTTTATTGTGTTATGTTAGTCACCATAAAATACATCATTAGTTTCTGATGCAGTGTTCAAGATTCATTGTTTACGTACAACACCCAGTGCTCCATGCAATACGTGCCCTCCTTAATACGTACCACCAGGCTCCCCCCTCTCCCCTCACCCATCCCCCCAAACCTCCTCCCCTCTAAAACCCTCAGTTTGTTTCTCAGAGTCCACAGTCTCTCATGGTTCAGATTTTTTTAAAGCCATTTTGGAAGACCTCACAGAGGTGAAAAGAATATATGAGACTAACAATTATTTTTTTCCTCCTTTTTCTCAAACTTGGAAATTTGTTCCTCTGTGAGATGGTCATAAAAATTGTGGAACTCTTTAATGCCAAGGTTAGGGGAAAGAATGATGCTTTTATTGCCTTAGAGAGTGAACACTCAAAAAACTTGGTTTCTGGTCCCATTCTCTACACATGTGAGTGGTGTGAGGAAAGCATCACAGGGATGCTTACTTAGTATCTCAAGTCTTATGCTTTGTCCCTCCCTGCACTGCTTGCAATCTTATCATGAACAAGCACAGAGTCACAGAGTTAAAAGTGTTTCCCAAACTTAGTGGTCTGTACTTGCATATGTGAAGTAGAGAAAAAGAATTTTCCACACAAAACCAAGATAAATTTTTAAATGAAGGGAAACTACCCCAGCTAACATCATACTTAATAGTGAAGGATTAAATTCCTTCCCCCAAGGATTACAACACAAGATAAGGTGGTCTGCTCTCACCAGTTCTATTCAATGTTCTACTAAAATTCTAGAGGAGGCTAGTAGACAAGAAAATGACATAAAAGGCATCCAAATTGGAAAGGGAGAGTTAAAATGATCCCTATTGGCAGATACCATGATCTCACATAGTTAAAGCCATGAAGAATCCACCAAAAAGCTACTAGAGCTAATAATGAGTTTAGAAATCTTGTAAGATACACATCAATATACAAACATCAACTGAATTTCTATATACTTGCAATGAACAATCCAAAAATAAAATTAAGAAAACAATTCCATTTATAATAGCATCAGAAATAATAAAATAGCTAGATTTAACATTTAACAAAAGAGGTGCAAGACCTGTCCACTACAAATCATTGAATGAAATCAAAGGAGACCTAAATAAATAAAAAGATATCCCGTATTCATGGATTGGAAAATTTAGTATTGTTAAGTTGTCAGTACTCCTCCATATTGATCTGGAGATTCAACGGAATCTCCATCAAAACTCCAACTGGATTTTTTTGCAAAAACTCTAAATCTGATCCTAAAATTCATATGGAAATACAAGGAATTCAGAATAGCCACAATAATCTTAAAAAAAAATGTTGAAGAATTCACACTTCCCAATTTCAGAAAACTAGAGGAGTTAACACTGTATAGTACTGGAATAGGATAAGCATATGGATCAATGGAACTGAGAGTCCAGAAATAAACCCTATATCCACGGTCAATTGATTTTTGACAATAGTGACAAGACAATTCAAAGGAAAAAGAATTGCTTTTCCACAAATACTGCTGTGACAACTAGATACCCACATCCAAAAGAATGAAGTTGAATTCCTACCTAACACCATATACAAAAATTACTCAAAATGGATGAAATATCGGGGCACCTGGGTGGCTTAGTTGGTTGGGCATCTGACTTCAGTTCAGGTCATGATCTCAGGGTCCTGGGTTCAAGCCCTGCATCTGGCTCCCTGCTCAGTTGGGAATCTGTTTCTCGCTCTCCCTCTTCCCCCCTCTGCCCCTCCCCCCAACCCTCCATCCCTGCTCAGGCTCTTTCTCTCTCTCTCACCAGCCCCCTCTCTCTCAAATAAACAAATAATCTTAAAAAATGGATAAAAGATCTCAATGGAAGAGCAAAAACTGCAAAATTCTTCAAAGAAAACATAGATATAAATCTTCATGACCTTGGGTTAGACAATGATCCCTTCCTTACATTGGACATCAATATTACAACTGAGAAAAGAAAAAATAAAGTATACATTCTCAAAATCAAACATCATACTTAATTACTTTTGCTACTTGTTAATTTGCTAATAAAATAAAAATATTTTGATTCAATATTTATTAAAATATTACAACTCAGTAATAAAAAGACAAAGAACAAAATTTTTATAATAGACAAAGAATCTGAATAAACATTACTCCAGAGAAGATATATAAATGTACAACAGGCACATGAAAAAGCACTCAACATCATTAACCATCAGGGAAATGGAAATTGAAACCACAATGAGATGCCACTTCACACTCACTAGAATGGCTATAATCAAAAAGACAACAATTACAAGAGTTATAGAGGATGTGGAAAAATGCAAATACTCATACACTGGTAGTGGCCATGTAAAATGGTTCAGCAACTTTGAAAAACAGTCTGGTAGTTCTTAGAAGGGTTAAACATAGAGGTACCATATGACCCAGCAATTCTATTCCTAGGTATCTACCCAAGAGAATTCAAAGTTACGTTCACACAAAAACTTGTACACAGATATTCATGGTAGCATTAGTCATAATAGCAAAACCTCTAATGGCACAGCACTTGTCCATAAAATGTCCTTTTTGTTAGAAAAGCACATAGAAATTATGTACAGGTAAAACATCATTAGGTCTGTAGTTTATTTTAAAATATTTTGAAAACAGATGAAGCGAGTATAGCAAAAGTTTTACCCAAGTGTCCAACAACAGGCCAAAATTTACTCACAGGGGTGCCTGGGTGGCTCAGTCAGTTCAAGGTCTGACTCTTAGTTTCTGCTCAGGGTCTTGAGCTCACTGTCCTGGGATCGGAGCCCCAGGGCGGGCTCTGTGCTCAGCAGGAAGGCTGCTTAGGCTTCTCTCTCTCCCTTTCCCTTTGCCCCTCCTCTGCTCTGCCCACCCCCTCACTTGCAGGCATGCTCTCTCTCTCTCTCTCTCTCTCTCTCTCAAAATAAAGAATAAATCTTTGAAAAAAATTTACACACAAAAGTATTCTAGCTATTAAATCTAGCTCATATGCTATGAAATACAAGTGAACACCTCAGAGCAGGAGAAGACAAAATAAAAATAGTGATAAGCAAATAAACCAGTAAACTTTAAACACAAATCACTCTTTGTCTTGTGATCAGGAAGTGTAATGTCTCTGTTAACAAATATTTCTTGAAATAGAGTTATAACATAAGGGGAAAGTACAATACTAATCCAGAGCTGATTTTTCCAGATTAATTCATTACCAGTGAGAGGGAACAAGGAATAAAGTAAAAGTATAATAAAATTCTCATCTTGTCAGGGTGAAGTGGGAAGGAGAGACAAAATTATTGTTTAACTTTTTTAACTGATGGAGAAATATAGGTTCAAGTATATTGTTAATCATTTAAAGGAAAATGATAGAACAGAAATTTGAAGTAGAACTTTAAATTACGTTAAAAAATAAAAAGCTGGACAACATGAAACTTGTTTGTTCTAGTGAAGTTGATAAAATAAAACTAAGGAAACAATAGGAAATCATACTAAACAGAAAATATTTTTTTAAAAATAGAAGGAATAAGGAACAAATAAGCTATTACGATAAATGCAAATGTACTGATTTTCCTTATTGAAACACAAAAACTCTCGGACTAAGTAAAATAATTTTTAAAATTTAGCTATCAATTGTTCACCAGAGGAATACCTAAAATAATTTGATATAGCAAAGACAGTCATTAAAATAAGGGAATAGAGGAGTGCCTGGATGGCTCATGGGTTTAGGTATCTGAATCCTGATTTCAGCTCCAGTCGAGAGATCTCAGAGTCGTGGGATTGAGCCCTGCCTCACACTCCATGCTGGGTGTGGAGTCTGCTTAAGAGTGTCTCTCTCCCTCTCCCTCTATCCCTCCCTCTATAAAAAAATAATAAATAAAATAAAAATAAAATGTGGGAAAACATATACCAGGTAAAGCAAATAAAATGGACACAGGAGGCCATATTAATCTCAAAGTTGAGTATAAAGCCAAAAGGATGAAATGAGACATAAAGAGATATTTCATAATAATTAAGGATAAAATTAAAAAGAAGATATTAGAGGTGCCTGGGTGGTTCAGTTGTTAGGTGCCTGCCTTCCACCCAGGTCATGAACTTAGGTTCCTGGGGTCGAGCTCCCTCCTCAGTGGGCAGCCTGCTTCTCCCTCTCCCACTCCCCCTGCTTGCATTCCCTCTCTCACTGCATCTCTCTGTGTCAAATAAATAAAATCTTTAAAAAATAAATTTAAAAAAAGAAGATATTAGAAACACATAGATAATTCATAAACCTATAATCATATGGGAAATTTTAAGAGATCTCTCTCAGAATTTTACAGCATCAAGTAAATATATAATAAATAAAGGTCTAAATAATGCTTTGGGTAAGCTTATTTTTAATCAATATAGAAAGAATTTTATATCCTGAAAGGCAATATGTTTCCTTAAATGTTCTTAGAACATTTCTGAAAGAAACAGAGCACTTAGAACACTTTAATCAGCCTGAAAGAACACCTAAAAACTCTGAAGCTTTACATGCTCTATTGCCTGACCACAATTTAAAAAATAACACAGGAAATTAATAATAAAAAAGTAGGTGTGAGTTTTTGACCATCCAGAGGAAATCAAAACTGAATTATAGACAATATGAAGACTATAGTAAAGGATCAAAACCTATAAATGCAATGAAAACCGTGCTCAGAGGAAAACCCATAGCCTTAAACTATTCTACTGTTAAAGAGGAAAGACTGAAAATATATAAGCAACATATTCAACTAAAAATGAGCCAGAAAAATGAAGTGGGAAGCCAAAATAAACAAGAAATCAACTTAAACAGAAATTAATATATTATTTTTAAAACATAAAAGTAGATATGATTAGTAAAATCAATGGCTTCCTTTAGAAAAAGAAAGTGACTAGATAAACAAAACAAAACCATATATTATAAGAAATGATAAAGTGGATGCAGAAGAGACTCTTCAAGTTAAAAGAAAATAGTATGCATAATTTTATGTCAGTGAAAACTAGATAAAATGGACCATTTTCTGGGCAACCATAAATTTGCAAAATTGACTGAAGCAACAAACACTATAAGTAGAACAAAGGTCATAGAAGAATTCAAAAAGTGTACCAAACATCACCAAAAAATTGTTTTAAATCTTGCATTCTTCAAATGTTTGGGAAATGGGTAAATGTGGTGTTATTTAAATTATTCCAGATTGTAGAAAAAGTTTATTAGATAAATTTGGAAGATTTTGTAACACTTGTACCAACACCTGATGAATATAATACAAATTCAGTCTCACAAATTTAGATGCATATATCCTAATTATTAGTAAATCAAAGCCAGCAGGGCAATAAGAAAACAATGCACTATAACCAAATAGGCTTTAATTTAGGAATGTAAGAATGGTTCAACATAAGTAAGTTCATTACATTAACTGGTTAATGAGATTTTCTTAAAAAAATAAATAAAAAGGTCAGGGGGTGCCTGGATGGCTCAATCGATTAAGCATCCGATTCTTGATTTCGCCTCAGTTCATGATCTCAGGGTCCTGGGATCCAGTCTCACATGGGACTCTGGGCTCAGCAGGGAGTCTGTTTGCCCCTTTGCCTCTCCCACCAACTCAAGTTCTCTCTTTCTCTCTCTCTCTCAAATAAATTAAAAAATCTTAAAAAATTTTTCTAAAAAGCAAATAAATAAATAAATAAATAAATAAAGAGGTCATCCTATTCGTGCTAAAAAGACATTTAATAAATTTCAACAGCCGGAGTGCCTGGGTGGCTCAGTCATTAAGCGTCTGCCTTTGGGTCTCGTCACAATCCCGGGGTCCTGGGATCAAGCCCTGCATTGGGCTCCCTGCTCAGCCAGAAGCCTACTTCTCCTCTCCCACTTCCCTTGCTTGTGTTCCCTCTCTCGCTGTCTCTCTCTCTGTCAAATAAAAAAAATCATTTTTTAAAAGATTAAAAAATAAAACCTAGGAAACGTAAGAATAGAAACACCTCTATCAATACAAAAGTAAGTACCAGAAAGAAACCAAAGCAATACCACGATAAAGGTCAATGCTCAATAAAAATTAAAACTGAAACCAAGACAAGGATGTCACTGCCTCCATATTGTTCTCAATCTTTTATCTGATGCAATCAGACAATGAAAGGAAATGAATAACAAATGTTTAAAAGGGAGAACACATGATACAACTGTCTTCAAGAAAATAAACTATTAGAATTAATAAAGGGTTCAGTAAAGTGGCCCATCATAAGCTATGCATAAAAACAGTGCATATTAAAAAAAGTGCGTATTAGTTATGCCAATGACCTATTGGCAGCTGTAATGAAAAGAAAAACTCATTCACAACATCTATAAAAATTATTCTCAGGGCGCCTGGGTGGCTCAGTCGTTAAGCATCTGCCTTCAGCTCAGGTCATGATCTCAAGGACCTGGGATCGAGCCCAGGATGGAGCCCTGCATCGGCTCCCTGCTCAGCAGGAAGCCTGCTCCTTCCTCTCCCACTCCCCCTGCTGGTGTTCCCTCTCTCGCTGTGTGTGTCTCTCTCTCTGTCAAATAAATAAATAAAATCTAAAAAACAATACTCTCATTCTCAATAAAAATTATGAAATAGCCAGAAAAAAGAGAACAAGAAAAGTATAAGACCTATACTAAGAAAATGATAAAATCCCAAAGAAGTACTTGAAACTAAGATCTAAATCTCACATGGGGGACTCAATTTGGTAAAGATGTTAGTCTCTAGAGATCATTTATAAGTGTAATGTAATTATACTCAGAATTCTATTTTTTTCCAAATTATAGACAAAATAAATTACAGATTTACCACAATCTTAAATAAGAATAATAGCTATAATTTATTGTGGACTTACTATGTACCAGGCATTGGGCTAGGCTCTTTACAATCATTAACTTTAATTTGTTTAATAGTTGGAATGACTCTATTTTTATACCCTTTTTAAAGATGGAGAAATCAAGGAACAGAGAGGAAAAATGATCTAAGATTACACAGCTAGAAATTAATAAAGCAATGACTCAAACACAGATTTTCCGACTTCAACACCCCTGCTATTTTTTTTTAAAGATTTTATTTATTCATTTGACACAGAGAGAGAGATTACAAGTAGGCAGAGAGGCAGGCAGAGAGAGAGGAGAGAGGAGGAAGCAGGCTCCCTGCAGAGCAGAGAGCCCGATGCGGGCCTCGATCCCAGGACCCTGGGATCATGACCTGAGCCGAAGGCAGCGGCTTTAACCCACTGAGCCACCCAGGCGCCCTATTTTTTTATTTTTGACAAAAGTTGCATATATTTAATATGTGCGATATGTGTTGATATATGCATACGGTGTGGGTGTGAAATGATTACCACAATCAAACTAATTAACATATCCCTCACCTCCCATTGTTACCTCTGTGTGTGTGTGTGTGTGTGGTGCACGTGTTTCCGTGTGTGGTGAGAAAAGATCCACCATCATCACTGTGAGCCTTACCTATTTAAGTGTGAAAAAACTTAAAACCACTCAAGTGTCAAAAGAAAGGAGAGATTATTTTTGTATTTTGTTTTTAATCATGGATTGGAAGGTCTTTCTTTGCTTGACATCAAGGCCAGGAAATACCAAGGAAAAACCTAACAGCTCTGCTTGCATAAAAATTTAAAACTTTTGGGCGCCTGGGTGGCTCAGTGGGTTAAAGCCTCTGCTTTCGGCCCAGGTCATGATCTCAGGGTCCTGGGATCGAGGCCTGCATCGGGCTCTCTGCTTGGCAGGGAGCCTGCTCCCCCCCCCCTCTCTGCCTGCCTCTCTGCCTCCTTGTGATCTCTCTCCCGCTGTGAAATAAATAAATAAAATCTTTAAAAAAAAAAATTTAAAACTTTTGTATAGAAAATAAAAAGACACCAGAAACAAAGGTGGAAAAAATGACAAACAGGAATAAATATTTGCAATGTTTATGACAGCTACTAGCCATACAAGGCAGAAAGCTTCTACATATCAATTTTAAAATAACCAAAAAAAAAGACATAAACAGGGAGTTCACAGAAGAAACCGACAAAATATCAAGAAACAAAAAGATACCCAATTTTATCAGAATCAATACAATTCAATTTTATGGAACCCTTACAAAAGATAAGGTGGATTTATTTGTGCTCACATAAAAAATGTTCACAGGATGTTATTGAGTGCAAAAATAAAGTTGCAGATACCGTATAAAGTCTGATCCCAATCAATAATAAATTTGAAATGTATGCATGTTATGATGAGAGTTTGAAGGGTATACACCCATTAATAGTGGGAATTTAGGGGAATAGGATTATAAAGTAGGGGAAGGTGGAGAGCGTTTCATTTTCTGTTGCATGTGATTCTGTAGGGTTTTTTTTATTTTTGCAATGTACATGTGCTTTGATAATGTATATGTATTAATTTTATAATAATATTGATTAAAAGTAATGTACATTGGAAAATCTATAGGATCTCACAGAGCAAATTATATATTACAGAATGCACATTAGATATCAAAAATATATCTATGAAACAAGCAAGAAAATGTGAAAAAGACAAGGTGAAATAATGACATTTATATTTGTATCAGGGAGAGGAGTGCAGAAGAAATACACTTAGCTGTGAATGCTTATCTCTGGGGTTCAGGGTTGCAGAGGCCTTTAACTTTTATTTAACATGATCCATCTCCATATCATTCGACAAGTGGAGGAAGACTGCACCTGTTAGTCACGTGCAAACTAGTGAGAATATCACTGGCCCCGGGATGAGAAAAACAAGGTTCTGTTGCTAACTCTGTCCTTCTTCCCCTCTGAGCTTCCAGTTTTCTCATCTGTAAGATTGGTTAACCCTCTCCAATTCCTAAAGGTCTCCCAGTTCTAACAAGCTATCATTTTATGATTCTACATAATTCAAGCTTCATTCATTAAAAAACAACCCTATGGGCATTTGAAAATTGCCTAAAAATGATAACATCTCATGCAGAAAAAAATTTAAACCTTGAAGAGTTCACAAGTGCCATCCTCAGTGCCTGCTGCACACCCCTTTAAATTGCTTCCCCAGACAGTAATCTATATCCTGATGGTTGGAAATAGCCAGCAAGTAGGAACTGGGGTTTTTCACAATAGGAATGCCCTCTGGTGGTTTCATGATCTAAAAAAGCACAGGTCAAATTAGAAAGCTTTGTTTTGTTATTTTGTTAGTTTTGTACTTTTGGGAACACGCATAAGTTAGACATTCAATTCCACCTTTGACATGGTTCTCCGTTTTTACCAGTTCACAACCCCCCACACGCCCCGCCTCCACCCCATTCCAACCCTCTGCCCCATAGGTTCCTTGTTAGCAGCATTCGCTCTCAGAGAGATCGTAACGTTACTGAAAGAACACCAAAATACAATTCTGCTCGCCATTAATCCTTGTCTTCTCCAGTCCTCCACAGCACAATTGCCTCTCTATTTCATTCATTGCGCCCCCATCTACAACGTGCACATATTTGCAGTCAATCGGAGAAGTAATTACTTCTGTACAGGAACATCACAAACCAACTCTTATCTCCATTAGACACAAATATCAATTAAGCATAAGATTCAATTTTGGATTGAAGTGCTGCCGAACCTCCCACCAAAAAAAAAGAGAAAAAGATTCAGTCCTATTCTTTAACAGGATTTCAGGCCTCATTTTTTTAAAAGGTGTTGGGGGGGGACCAGGAATCCCTCCAAATAGTTTAAATTGTCCTATTTTTCATTCTTGGAGCAATTTTCTTGGTGCAAAACTTAGGTTAAACGCTGCAAAACTAGATCTAAGGAATATAGAAAATGATGTTCCACATTTTTCAGTAGCCCAAAAGATGTTTTGTGTAAATCAGATAAAAACTGCCATTTGAAGAATATCACTTGGATAATAATGGTAGAAACATATTCAAGGTAAATGAGGGTTGGTAAGAATTAATGCTGAAAGAATAAGAAACTTTGTTCTTGTGATTGACTTGACTGAGGCATACAACCATTTGAAATGCATATGCTAAGAAAAATCAAATATTGCAAAAAAAAGTGAGAATCAGATTTCATTACATAAATAATCAAGTAATTTCTCCTATATTATCATTGTTTTTCAAATACTTAAAATTTAACAAAATCTACTATCCTGGCAAACACAAGAGAATCCTCCTAAACTGAAATTGCATGAAGATATTTTGTCTTGGGAAATGGTCCTCCTTTACTGTTCCAAGTTCTGTTATTCTCTTAATGACCTGTTTTTCATTTGAAGTTGTGTGTGTGTGTGTGTGTGTGTGTGAGAGAGAGAGAAGAGAGAGAGAGAGAGAGTGTGTGTGTATGTATACAATACATCCACACAGAGACAAATGCCCACATACCTGATACAAACAAGGGCGGGGGGGGGGGGGTGCTGGTCCTTGACCAGCCTGTCTTCCTTCTCTTATTAATACAACTTCTAATCACAAACCACCGCCTATAATCTTGAACTTTGAAAAACAAAATACATTCATGGACGTTTGAAAAGTAACCCCCAAGAAATGCATTCCTAAATCCCTTAAAATAAACAAATTAAGCGTCCAAGAATAGGAATTCAAGGAGATTAAAATTTGAATTAGCTTAACTACTTTTGACAAGTTTACACATGAAAGACACCAAGATTGTATGTACTACTTGCTGCTTTAAGAAGTTTCATTCTATCTGTCTATATAAAAAGTTTCGGCCAAAGTTAAATCAATCTCCTCTACTGATTTTCAACATTAGACAAATACCCAGTCCTTTTTTTCTTTCTCTCTCTCTCTCTCTCTCTCTCTCTCTCTCTCTCTCTCTTTTTTTTTTTTGAACCCTGCTTTCAGCCTGACTTTTTCCCCAATTGAAATTCAGGCCCTCAATGGTTGGTTTTTCTTGGTTCTAAATGTTGATAAAAAAGGGTTTTCTCCACTCCCTCAATTTGATGTGACAGGCTTCTGACATGAATAATGGAAGCATTTCTTTCACAGGCAAATCAACTTAATTTAGCAAGCCTTTATACTCTCAGTAGGCAAGCCACAATCCCCGAGATTCCATGAGAGCCTTTAAGTTAGACGAAATCTTTAGAATTTGCAGAAAATGTATAAAGTAAACAACACTTATTTTGTCACAATACTTGAATAACTTTTATGCAGGAGTTACAGATGAATATATTACTTCCTAATCAGATCTTGATTTACAAGCAATTTACAAGCTCAAGGGAAACCAGCCCTCAGTAAGAAAAATAAGAGAAGTCTCTACACAAATAAATTTTAAAGCCTAAAGATTGAAAACAAATCACAACGAAAAGCTGAGAAGACAAAAAACAAACACCCTCTCCCTCTGAACAAAAAAGACAAATAAAAGTCAAGATACATATACCTTGCAGGGCCGAGTGGAGTTTATAACAGCTTTAGAGAAGAGCTGTTTTGAACAATCCTTTTAGGCAGGATCTTGGGAGAACTGAGAGGGCAGCACTTCCTAGCCATCAGACTCAGAAGAATAAAACTAGACATATGGCTTCTGAGTTGGCCATTGAGGAATGATTAAAAAATGAAGGAAACCAGACTCAGAGCGCAACAGATTTTGCACCAAAACAGTCTCTAACAGAATATGGAGGTTGACATTTGCCCTCTGGCCTTCTGTATCATTTTTTTAAGGGTAAGATAGTAAGAAAAGAAAGAACACAGGACTGGGAATCCAGAGACCTGCTCCCAGCTCAGCCAGAAATTTCCTGTGACCTTAGATAAGTCCCTTCCCCTCCCTGGACCTCTGAGTCCTCTTCTGTTCAATGAGAAGGCAGAACTAGGTGATCTCTAAGGTTCCTTCCAATTCCAAAATGCTCTATTTCCACACGCCAATGACAAAAGTCTAGATGGATACTGATAAAAGTACTCAATTATTACATATAATTCAGAAATCTTAAAGACCACTTTACAACTCTGGGATTGGGGCTTGAGCAGATTTCCATAATTTACTGTTGGCAAATATATTTTTAAAAAATCAGATCTTTTTATCTTCAACTGTTTGTCTTATCATCAACTTCTGAGAATATTTATAAAATGGTAAATTTAACTACATGCACACTTTTTGCAGGACTCTTGTATTACAATTTTCAGTGTACAAATAAAAATAGGATTCTGTCCCAATAATATACTCTTTTAACTAAGACAGTTTCTGTTTTACTGTTATTTAAAATTTTTATGAAAACCCATTCAAGTAAAAAAAAATTACTGGCTTCCTTAATGTCAGACTTTTCACTTTACGTTTCAGGCTCACTCTATAAGTTAAGGCTGTGGGATTTATAAATTAGGAGGCAACTGTTACGGTTAAAAAAAAAGATGGTCTAAATTTCATAAAATAATAATAAACTGCAGTGAACTATTTTCACATAAATATTTTTTTCAGAGAATAAAGAACCACGTTTTAAAAAAAATACTCTATACATCTTTAAGCCATTCTCCACCCCTTCTCATAATTAGCTAATCAGCCAATTAGGGGTTCCAACAATTACGAATGTCAGGGAAGGTAGAAAGGAAAGAAAAACAGGAACCTATCAAGGTAGAAGAAAATCCTTTTACTTTAAAGGGTGTCCACCATTAACCTCTGAAGAATTCTACTCCACCTGAGGGATTTGTTATTCCCAGTCCCGACCCCTCCCACCTTCTCTCCCTATTATAACTGTTAGGTCAGTTAATTGGCTGATTAAGGATACACTGGAATTTTTATTAACTGGCAATTAGAGTCAGACCCAAGGCATATAGAATCCCTTCTGATTGGGAGTGTCACTTAAGTTACAAAGATTAATAAAGTCAAATGGGTTTTAAAGTATGGTTTGGTTAATTTAGCCTTCTCATATGGCTATTTTACCATCATCCATAGCTTTAATAGCTTCATCTCAGTTGCTTTCAAACCAAACTGCATTTGAGAGCAGCAATCATTTATTCTACAAACAGGAAAAAAAACCAGGAGAATGTTGTATAACCACAAGCCCTAGGGATGTTTCCATCTGCTATAATAACAATTCTTGTATTTTATTCACGACATTCTTATTTCCTTTCTATCCAGAAGACCCAAGTTCTGCCTTCAAAAAACCCATAGAAGTATGATACATGGCATGCCCTCATCCCCTTGGCCTAGTTAAATCCTCTCACAGTCTCTTTTCATAACTTCTCTGAGACAAGGTGACACTTATGAAGATCCATTACACAAGATGTCCAGTTATGGCCAAGGCAAATGCTCCCTTACGATCCCAAAATAGTTTGTGACATTATAAGAGAATGGTATGCTTGTATTAAAATTATGACCCACTGAGGCAGAATGGAACATGTCAATAATAACATGGACAAGCAGCTGCAGAAAAATGCTAGAGGCAGTATAAAGTAACAGTTAAATCCAAGAGCTTTGGATCAGATATGTCCCAAGTCAAAATTCTGGCTCTACCAGGTACTTAAAAATGTGATCTGGGGTTACTTACTTGGCCTGTGTGAGCTTTGGTTTTTTTCATCTGTAAAATGAGGATAATAACAGAAACCATCTCATAAGTTTAATGGTAGGATTATGAGATAATGCAGGCAAAGAGTTTATCTCAGTGCAGCACATGGTAATTGTTCAATAAACAAAAGCTATTACTGACATGACTATCTTTCCTTGTTCAACTTACTGGCTGTTTGAATAAACCAACAGGCTTATAGGAACATTTGCTACTCTGTAGACAGTCTGAGAACTTAGGGAAACCTATAGGACAGGGATCTGAGAACACAAAATCCTGGTATGTGAAGGGTGGAAGGAGTTCGACAGTGGTAAACCCAGGACTGGGGAAATGTAACATTTCCAGGATCTCGGTCTGAATCAAGTTGACAGGACCAGGAAGGCCATGAGGCTGTCCAATTGCTGAGGCCTATGGGTTATTCACAAAACCTATTGCACTGTCAGAATTAGGCACATGGAGAATCACAGCAGACAACTTGGTATCCCGTGGGCACAGAGATTAAAGGCATGGATTGTGGAGCCAGATTGCTCGGGGTTTGGTTTTGTTTTGCTTTTAAAGATTTTAGTTTAAGTAATCTCTACCCTCAACGTAGGGCTCAAACTCATGACCCCAAGATCAAGAGTCACATGCTCCACTGACTGAGCCAGCCAGGTGCCCCAGACTGCTTGGGTTTTAGTTTCTGCTGTCACTAGCTGTTCGACCTTAGGCAACGTAGTTAACCTCTCTGTGCCTCAATTTCCTCCTCCATAACATTGGGGATGATATTAGGTCCTAATTTATAATCCATGTTATAAAAACTAAACGAGTTAATATTTGTAACTCTTCGGGCGCCTGGGTGGCTCAGTTGGTTAAACAGCTGCCTTCGGCTCAGGTCATGATCCCAGGGTCCTGGTATCGAGTCCCGCATCAGGCTCCCTGCTCAGCAGAGAGCCTGCGTCTCCCTCTCCCTCTGCCTACCGCTCTGCCTACTTGTGCTCTCTATCTCTCTGTCAAAGAAATAAAATATTTAAAAAATATATTTGTAACTCTTAGAAGAGTACCTAGCAAAAGTGAGCTTTGTGTAAGTTTTAGTTAAATAAATAAAATCTGTAAAGCAGCATTCACTTTGCCCTCATGTCACTACCATACTGTCCTCCAAATGGCAAGTGTTTAGGAGACATGATGATGTATTTGATCCTCGCAGCAGCTTTGCAATATGTCAATGAGATGACCAGAGGCCTGAAAAGGAAGACGGAGATGGAGCCAGGAGTCCAAAAGACAGTACTCGCTTTTCTCATTACTGGCTTAATACCCCACTGATGCACAGGGACATATAGTATCCATCAGTTTTGTTAGTCCTTTAACCTCAGAGGAAAAGGGCAGCAAACAGTGGACAAAACCGGAAAGTCAATGAAGTCTATCCGTGAACCTTGATTCTTTCAGAACTCTCCCTCAACTCAGAAGTTGCTTTCTTTCCACCCCCCACCTCCACCCCCACACACCC
>LNAC01000955.1:362737-374774 GCA_002007465.1 Ailurus styani | reverse complement strand
CACACACCCCCCACCCCCGCGCATGGTGGCTTCAGTAAGCGTCAGCCTTCATTCAGCTCAGGTCATAATCCCAGGGTCCTCCATCGTACCCATATCCTGCATTGAGCCCCCACATCAAGCCACCCCCACCTTCCCCTGCCCCACATTGGGCTCCCTGGCCAGCAGGGGGTCTACTTCTACCTCTGCCTCTCCCCCTCCCCCACTGGCTTGTGCGCTCTCCCTCACTCACTCTCTCTCTCAAATAAATAAGTGAAATCTTTTATTTAAAAAAGGAAGTTGCTTTCTCTTTTCCCTCCAACACACAAGTGTTAAACCCATTCCTGTAAAAAAAAAATTCAAATGGAAACACAGAATGTTAGAGTTGGAAGGTCTATGTCCAAGTTTCATGCCCTCGTGTTATAGATGAGGTCACTGGTGTCCACAGAGGGGAAATGACTTTAGTTAAATGATCAAATTCATACTTTTTTCCAATCTCTTCAGATTCAGTATCAAGTTGCATTTAGAGAAGAACAATGGACCACTCTCATCCCAACGTTTGCCGTTTGGATTCTTTGTAGATTGGCATGCCTTCCAAGAGTTCAAGCCAAATGCCACTTCATGAGTTCTGATGTGCTGTTTGCATGGGGCATTCCAATGCAAATCGAGTGTCTTGGTCATAACATCTTGGTCTTGTTCTTCTCCCGGATTTGCATCACTAATATGTGCAAGTGCCATATAGTCCAAGGGCATCTGGGGGATAAAACTACATAGGAAATGTTGCCCTTTCATGGTTCTGTTTTCTCAATGGAAATTTAGTTACTATGGCAAGTTTCCCCAAAGCAGCACTTTTACTCCAGTTGTGAACCTGAAGGACTGTTAGTCACATGACCAAGGAAAATAGTGTATATTGCATGTAGGAGCATGGAAGCAAAGAAGAGGGAGAATTTAGAGATAAAAAACAAGATTGTACATTGTAACTACAGTTGATAACACATGGCGACTATAGCTCACAACACCACATTGTATAACTGAAATCAGCTAAGAGAGTAGGATTTAAATGTTCTCAGCATAAAAAATAAAGGCACATATATAAGGTGATGGATGTGTTAATTAACTCCATGAGGTGGGGGGGAACCCTTTCACAGTCTATACATACATACATCGAATCATCAGGTTGTACATTTTAAATATCTTACAATTTTATTTGTGAATTATACCTCAATAAAGCTAGAGAGAGAAAAAGAAAGACATCACTGAGTCCAACCTTCCCCTCATTTTACATATGAGGAAACTAAAGCTCAGAGAAGGCAGGGCAAGTTAGGATGGACAAGCCAGTCTCAAGTCCTGGTCCAGAGTTCCTTCCCCAGCAAAATTTGGTGTACAAGTTTCAGTTTATACAAAATTCCTTCAGCAATCAATATATGAATCAAAGTGGAGGCGTAGGATGTTATCACAGTGTACATCCCTCGGACTTAATCTAACTTACATTCACAGTCCATTCTGTGTTAAACATGCTGCTTTCCTTTCTTAGGCAGAAAAATAATGTAATTTCAGTTAAAACCTTTCCAGGAATTCCAAGTATGGGAGGTGGATGTTGCTAGGGAATGCTAATAAGAGGTCAAAATAGCACTCAAACCCTCTATGTGTCAGAACAGAAAATTCCCAGAAATATTTACTCAGCACTCTACCTTTTATCATTTGAAAATGCTTTCAATTAAGAAGAGGGCTCTTTTTAGCTAGCCATACTGCATTTAGCGAAATCCAATCACATAGCATTTTAATAGTACATCTCTTCCCCTAATCTTCACAGTTATCTGCTGATCTTAATTTTCCAATGAAAACCATACATTAACATTGCAGTTTTGAAGAAAATGAATAACATTTCTTGTTATGTTATAGGTCAATAGTTAATGCAGCCAAAGTTTCATTTCTCTCCCATTAAAATTGCTTATTTGCCTCATCTTGATGTATATCAAATGGTAATAAGATACGGAATATATAAGGTTGTGACCCATGCCAGTAGGTTTTGCTGTTTCTAGGGTTTTCTTGTTAATTGGTTGCATTGTATGTCATATCTGATTCTTCCACGCCATTGATAAGGCTGACGATTCTTCAGAACACCACTGAAAACAGAACTAGAAGGGGTATCACCAAAACAAGGAACTAGAAGTGAAATTTCCTAAAGGCAGAGCCATGGTTTTTACTTTTTACTTTTACAGTTTGGAAAATAAAATTCCATCCTGTGAAACTCGTTGAGTATGAAAAGGAGTGTTTTACCAGGAAAAAAAGAAAAAAAAACCTACTCAATTTGAAATTCTTCACTGAATTCAGAGGTTTCGGGTTCAAACACATCTTTGGAAATAGAAAACTGACATACGAAGAAAATACTCTTGCCAGCTTCAAGACATACCTGCTCCAGGGAGCTATGTATACTTTACTTCACCTAATAAATGCCAGCCTTAGCTATTGGGCATAAGATATTTTTGTAAATGAAATTGTATGCTAACCGCTCCAGAGGAGTTCACTTTTTAAACCAATGGAGTAACGGTTTTGCAATGTGAATAATCCCTCTCTAATTTATCTATTGTTAGTGGTTGGATTTTTTTTTTCATCAAATTTCTTAAAAGAGAGCTAGCCTACATATTCTTATCTCTCAGCACTTGAAGGATAGGACTTGGGGAAAGTGGAAAGGCAAGGTAAAGACCCTCTGGCCAGGAAGTCAGAAGACCATGGTCGAATCCAGGGCCAGCACTTACTAGCCAAAGGACTGGGGGCAAGTCAGTGCCTTTCTTGGCCTCAGTTTTCTTATCTGTACTGGCATCAGATAAAGAAACTAAAAGAATCGAATGTAACTGGCTATGCAAAAACACTGTGTAAACTGTAAAATGCTTGACAAATAAATCTGAGAAGCATAACAAGTAAATGCTACCTACTCCCCCTTCCAAAGCCAAAAATGGAAATGAAAATCAGTAGCCATATAACAGGAAAGTTGGACCTCAAAGAACATAATTTTAATGAAATAGCCTATGGTTGGACCCCTGGCTTGAAAAGGAAATGAACGTAGTCAGGTAACATTGGAAAAGCCACATTCAGTTGGGGCTAACTTAGCCCATGTGGAGCCTCTGACACTGGCACCAAGGGCCACATTGTGAGAATGGAAAATAATTTCACTGAAGACGGACCCAGTGCAGAAAATCCCCAGGTGATCAGTGAATTTTGACTCTGTTAGGACCTACTTCAAATTTGAGTCTGTATGTGTTGGGGGTATAATTCATTAGATTTGAAAACACTTGATTCTTTGAGGCTCAGTTCAGTTACCTCTTCCATCATCAGCTCCTAAATTTCTTCAGCTGGAATTAAACTCTCCCTAGTCTGTGCCCCTAATACAAGTGGTATGCCTCCAGTATGACACTCACTAAGATACAGTTTATCTTTGTTTGTGTGTGTGTGTGTGTGTGTGTGTATGCGCGTGCACGTGCATATGTGTATTCATATTCTTGTGTACTGCCTCTCTCACAAAAGTATAATCTAAGCTCCTGAGCTCAGGAGCCCTGTCTTGGTCATCGTTATATATCTTTCACAGCATCTAGCACATTGCCTTCCATACTGTAGTTTCTCAGTCAGGACTGCTGATTGTTAAAGGGAATGAGAACATAGATTTAATGTTAAGAGAAGTATTTCCTTTTCTCTATACTATAAAACTATCTATTTCAAGCCTTAAGGTGTTCCCCTCCTGTAATTCAGGAAACAAGTCCATGGAGTAATAGCTGACTGTAGGCATATTTTGAAAAAATGGAAAAATCAGTACTTAACATAAGAATCACAATCACTATTCCTGAAGCAAAGTGGTTGATGAGCCCAGATCTGACAACAGGGATTCACACTCTTGATGGAGCTGAGTATGGTTGTTGAATCCCCTCAAGGGAGGTCAGTGTATTTGAGTTACCATAAGTTCCATCCCATTTGGAGGCTACATCCATTTAGGACAGTGTTTTCCAATACACGAGTCCCTAGCCACAGGCACCTACTGAGCACATAAAATGTGCCAAGACTGAATCAAGATATACTGTAAATACAAAACACATACCAAATTTCTAAGACTTAGAACAAGATTTAAAAAATAATATAAAATATCTCATTAGTAATTTTTATGTTGATTGCATGTTTAGGTGAAAATATTTTGGACATACTGGGTGAAATAAAATATGATTAAAATTAATTTACCTTTTTCTTTTTTTTTAAAGCTGCAATCCACTGACTTTTTTTTTAAAAAGATTTTATTCATTTATCTGACAGAGAGAGACACAGCGAGAAAAGGACACAAGCAGGGGGAGAGTGAGAGGGAGAAGCAGGCTCCCCACTGAGCAGGGAGCCTGATGTGGGGCTCAATCTCAGGACCGTGGGACCATGACCCGAGCCGAAGGCAGACGCTTAATGACTGAGCCACCCAGGCGCCCACCTTTTTCTTTTTATTCTTTTTAATGAGGCTACTGGAAAATTTAGAACTACATGTGTGACTTGCATTATTTATTTTTTTAAAGATTTATTTATTTGGGGGGGCAGAGGGAAAGAATCCTCAAACACACTCCCTGCTGAGCAGGGAGCCCCACAAGGGGCTTGATCCCAGGACCCTGAGATCATGACCTGAGCCGAAATCAAGAGTCTGACGCTTAACCAATTGAGCCACTCAGGCACCCCATTGCTTGCATTGTATTTCCATTGGACAAAACTAAAATTGGAAACCACCCCCCCAGAAGAGAATCTATCACTAAAACAACCTAAATGCTACTAATTAGCACATCCACTAATTCCTCCTGAGACCAACAGGACCCCAAAAACCAAAGGGTTATGACACAAAGCACTGATACAATACTACGTCTTCATCTCTGAAATACCTGAGTCTGTATCCAAGCAAGGAATAGGAGTTCCAGATGAAGACCTTCCAAACAGAGAAGAGAATTCTAAAATTTTCAGGAGTTACAATGAGAAAAGGCATTTTTGAAGTTTCTGAACAAAACCTCAATATTTAGCAGCTTAACTTGTGCTGACATGATGCCACAACAAACTGAAAAGGTAAAATAAAATCCAAATGCTTTGCATGAGGTAGCACAGTGCCTTGCATCCTAACAGTGTTTGTTGAAGTGAATTGAATGTGGAAGAGGCTGTCTAATTGGATCTGATCTCTTTTTAAACTGAAGTCAATGAACCAGGGTATGTCCATACACAACGCTAAAGCTCTCCACTGAGTCTATTAACATGTATTGAGGGTGGATACTTTGGCCCTTTATATAGCAACTACTCAATCCCTGCTAGAGCACCAGCCATTACAGGGTGGAAGGAGGTATAAATTTAACCTTCATTATAATAAATACTGTCTTATATCCATGCTTTACCTTAAGCAGGAGGGCTCCTGTAGCATCCTTGGAGACAGCCTCATAACAAAGCCTTCGACTATCGCACTGCTGTAGCTACATTTCATCAGCCACAGAGGCACATCTATAAGGCACAGAGAGCACTTGAAATTGGGAGTATTAAAAAGAGATTTTAAGAAATAGGAAGAACTCGCTAATTAACTAGTTGGGGGAGGCTTTTACAATGTGTAAGTACCTCAAATCATTATGTTGTACGCTTTAAATATCTTTCAGTTGTATTTGTCAATTATATCCCCCCAAAAACAGACATAGGAAGAACCAATTTTTAAGCAAAGGGAATGTAAATACTGAAAGAACAGCCCTATTAAATTACACATAATTCCACTTAAAAAGTGAAAAGCCGAGAGCACTATCAACAAGTCTATTCAGTTAATTCAGGGAAAATATAAAAAGAAAAACATTCGACCCAGGCATTTGGCATTGTGAAAACAGACTAAGCAGTTGATTGATCGATCTATTTTCAACAGGTTGTGTGGACATCCTGTAGGCACAGACTTAATCTGAGGCTATTGCCTTAAAAGAGGTAAAAATCCAATCAGCTATAGGAAAATGGAGATGGCCACAGTGACCCAGTAACCTTTGTTCAAACTTTACCCATATTAGGACACTCTTATACTGGGTTGTTTTGAATGAAACCCAAATGTATTTATGTATTTTCCTAGTCTTCTTTACCACCTTCCTGTGTACTACTGAGCAGTTTTTGAGGAGACAAGCCACTATTACAAGGCCCTTCCCGTTTTCTAGTTCAAATCCTTGTTCATGCTGTTTGCTAAGTACTTGTTCCCTGTGACAGCTTTCAGCCAAACAGAACGCTCTGAATGCTGCATTCCAAACCACTCTGTCCTGCTGGGCTCTGAGTGAAACAAGCTCTTCAAACTCCATCATGTGAACTTTTCACAAGGAACAATCTCCCTCAGACAATTCCATTCAGAGATACTATCCGTGAAACTGGGACTTGGGGAAGGGGTGACATCACAGGCTTCCCCTTTTGGCCAGGGTCATGACCACCAAAGTTGTATTTGAGAGGCTCCCACGTGGTTCAGCACATGATTTTCTTAATGATCTAACATTTCCCCCAACTTTCCCATAAGCTTCCAATTTAAGATATTCACACTTAAACACAAAATTGGGTACTGGTGTCAAGAAAGCCTGGGGTTTCAAGAAGAATGAGAAATTTGCAACCAGGGTCTCTACTACTATTAGGGGTAGGAGGGTAAATATAAAACATACTATATAATATGTGCCATATGTGGGGTTTTTGTCACTGTTGGGAATCATAGAAACAAACAGGATTATATCCAAGCAAGAGGCTGGAAAAGAAAAAAAAAAGAGAGAGAGAGAATCAGATTGTTTTAAATGTCTAAAGCCAAGGTTGGGACATGAAGGCTTTAAAAAAAATGCAGGATTATTCCACTGAGATGGACAGCCAGTTTGCCTGCAGTTAGGTTACAACAGAAGGAGAACAGCACACCAGGCTATAGCTTGAGGAATCTGGGATTGTTTTCAGAAAGACCTGTCTGGTAACTCCTGAAGAAGAAGGCTTTGGACTCTCCTAAAAGATGTTTAAGATGAAGACAGTAAGTCACAGATCCAGGATAATTTCCATTCCAGTTCTCACCAGAGTTGGGGCATGTGAACTAGGTGGCTTTCTGGGTTCCCCTTTAGTCCACTGAGTCTATGAACTCCTCTCTGTGTAACATGTACTGCTCAGCTTATTATTTTTGAAAAAGAATAGTGCCTCAATAAGGGGGCATTTGCCTATAAAATGTCCCTTAAGCATTCAAAATTGTTTTTTTAATTCCTGACCAGCTGGGGAAGATGGAACCAAAAGAGAGAGGTAAGCCTGGGAGTCCTTGTCTCAAGGGGTTCACAGAGCTCAGCTAGTCAGACACTAGATTATCAAAATGAGAATATCACAGAAAGAAGGTAATCCCTACCACTGCTTATTGAATTAAATCACAGATCGGAAAGTGCCAGAGCTTGTGGGCAACTTAAAAATCATCTAGCATAACTAGCTCCTTTGTTTCATATACCAAAAGCAAAAAAGGGCTGACTTGCTCCAAGCCACTTATTGGGAAAGTCAAAACTTAAACCTGGATCCCAGGGGCTTGCCACTGACACCCAACACACTGCAATCATATCTACCAATGAGGAAGGATGTTGATAATGTATTATTATAGGCTATACTTCTTTGAGGAAGCACATATAATGCCCCATAGAATAAAACTCCTCCTCCAAAATTTTCTTTTGAGCTTCCCTTCCCACAGCATAATTTTATGACAAAAAAATTCTTTTGGTGAAAAATATAAAAGCATGGTGTGATGTTGAATATGTCTTTTTAACCTACACATGCACTAATGGAGATGAGTACACACCTCCCCAGGGAAGAGCCCCCCCCCCAGTGGGATGAGACTTAATGGTTTACAGTCAAGGGGGGCAGACAGACATAAACTGACAAGTTCCGTGATGAGTCCAAAATGAGAACTTTGGGGAGGGGACTTTAACCCCAACTTGGAAGGGAGAGGAAGGTATGAAAACTAAAAAGGCCAGAGATGACAGAAAGGAAACTTCAAGTCGTCTGTTTTGGCTGGTGGCTGGAGTGCACTGAAGGCAAGGGATGACCTGAGTTCCCTGAATGCATGCGGCCAACAGCTTCCCCCAAAGGAACACAACACAGTAATGACAGTATGCTTGCCAGGCCAGAGTAGCTTCACAATACAAGTTTTCTAGCCCCACTCAATCATCAACATATTAATTAAAAGGTCATCTACAATATAACTCAGGGAACAATGGACTAGAACCTGGTATGCAGTATTAGTCTTACCAGTGAGTCACTGTAGCCCTCCCGGGTGAGGTCACTTGTCCCATCTGTAAAATGAATGGTTGACCCTACCCTAGATGATCTTTAAGGTCCCTCTTGGCTCTGAACTTAGGAAGGGTCCCACCATGCATGCATACACTACTAGAGGAAGTCTGTAAACCTCCACGAAGGCCCAGGCTGATCAACACCTAATCCTCCCCTGGCCCCCCTACTCAATCATCATTTCACAAACGGCAAAATGATCTCAGGACAATGTTTCGTAACTCTCAGTTCATAAGGAATTTTGATTAGCAAGCAGTGTTCTAATGGATAAAATAGTCAGCTAGAAGTTAGGAAATCAGAGCCTTTTCTCAGGCTCCTATAAAAGGACACAAATGAGGAAATTTCATTCAATAACAAGTTTTCGACTCACTCTTCTCATCTACACTCCTAGAAGGAACCTGGCTAGCTCAGTCAGGAAAGCATGCAACTCTTGATCTCCAGGTTATGAGTTCGAGCCCCACACTGGGTGTAGAGATTACTTAAATGAACTTTAAAAAAAGAGAGAGAGAGAGATGCAAAGTGATGATAAAGACAATAAGTACAAATGGAGAGAATCACTTTCAGACTGCACAGAAATTTCACCACCAATGATCAATTTTAAATTAGCTCCCTGAATCAATCACAAATCTCACAATGGGATCCCTTGGGTTTTGGACTTCTTTGTGGTTCTTCAGCCACGCTATCATGGAAGGTGGATGCCATCACATGTAAAGGTCACAGGATTGCTGACTGTCTCAACAGCCACTTCTTAGTCAGGCCCTTCGATACAGGATACATACATACATGCATACATACATAGAAATTAGCTCCTAGAATCAATTGTAAATCTCACAGTGGGGGCATGGGGGCTTCATACTTCACTAGGTATCACAATCACTGAGGCCTCCTCCTGAAAGCAGGTCACTTCGGGGACCCTCCTACTGAGATTTTAATTTTAATAAAAAAAAAATTTTAATAAAGATAGTTTTTGGTTTATTTGTTTGTTTGTCTTTAACATCCCCTCTCAGGACCTAGCACAGTGCCTCAGTAAGTATGTGCAAATTGCCTCAACAGCAAGTTTTTATTCTATCTGGGAATTCATTTTATTTGTTGTATTATTTTAAATGCAATAGTTGATTACAAATCTACTCCAAAGGCCATGCTAATGAAACCAGAAGCAACTCTCTGATATGAACCTAAAGGCAAGGTATTACTCATCTATCTATAATATTTTATATGCTTATTTTGGAAGAGCCTGGGGGAGATATGTACCTTTTAACTTCCTCCCACCCCTTCCATAACTTCACTGCCACCTTCTCTGCCTCCACACACCCCTATTCAGAACCATTTTGGCCTTTTAGGTGTCCCTAGGGACTTTCGTTTCCAAATCCTTTCCATTCTTATCCCCCTTCCCATATTTTTTCAGGCCAGAGGAGGTAGATCTTTCATAACTCCAGTTGTAGGGTGTATCCCTCCGGCAATTTCAGGAACTCCAAGGCAGCCCTAATATGCAGAGTGACAATCCTGAGTACTCATGAGTTGAACACACTTAGAATACAAGACCTGGGGTATTTAGGCAAGTTTCAACTATCGGAAGAGTAGTTTCTTGTTCAAACACAGAGATTCTACTTTCTGATTTCTAAATTGATGTTTTCCTGATGTTTCTAAAATATAGTGGATTTTAATGTTTTACTGACTTTTATTTATAGAGAAGGGAGAACATTTTTTAAGTACCTTTAGGCGTTAAGTGCTGGGCTCGATACTTAAATTACGGACGTCATCTTATCCTCATGACTACTTTAGGAGACACAAAGTTCCATTTTACAGATGAAAAACTGAGGTCAAGAGACATTAAGTGATTTGCCCAAAATCATGCAGTGAAGCTGTGGGACTGGGATTTTACTGTTGGTCCTTTTTTAATACAAAGCTCATGCTCTTTTAGTTATATCATGCTGTATCCTTAAATAAAACCCAGTTCATTCTGACTACTACTCTGTCTTTCAATTCAAAACAGAGGTCACCAAAAAGATGTAACCGCAGGAAAAGAAACTTTTTACATTCCTCAGATAAAGGAGCACCACTGGGCCACCAGGAACACCATCTTTGAGCTCAGGATCTCAATTGTTGGCTTAATTTTCCTAAAGAGCACTGAACTGACTCAGTATCAAGTATTGCCTGCCCAACCATTATAGCACCCCTTTACACCATCACATAATCACCATAATAAGCAGCTATTAAAAAAAAAACCTCACAGCCTAATATGTATTACTTGTACACTTTGTACAAATTAGGTGCATGGTAAAGTGGAGCAAAAATAGAAAACTCCAGATTTCACCAAGTTTTACATTTTGATAAAATGTAACTGAACTGGCAAAAAATGGTTAAAGCAAATAACCAAATAATCGAGGATAAAAGTACCCTATAATCAAGTAAATACCTGTTAGTCCTTCCCCTTTAAGAAGTTTAAATAAGGTCACATTTTCATTCAACAAACATTTATTGAGCACCAGCAACTGTGCCAAGTGCTAAGGAATATAACTGTGAACAAGATAAACCAGGCTCCCGCTTTGACCTTGACCAGATACTTCCTCTTTCTCTGAACTTGCTAACTACTACATAATACTTGTTCTCTGCTAGAATTATCTTTTTGGGAAATTCAGAGTCATATGAGGCCTCTTCTAGAATACTTTAAAAGTTTCTTTATGGCAAACTTGACAGAAATCTTTAACTTGGAGAAGAAAACGATGGTCTCAGGCATCCTTTCGATAAGCGTGTAGGTCGAGTTAGCTCTCAATAACATGGTGGCTGGCGGCCAACAGAGCGGTTCAGACCATTCGGTTGCGCTTGTGGGTGGGGGAGTCTATGACACTATCCCCGCACTGGGCCGAGGTGCGCTTGCGGGTCCCCCCGCTGTCCAGACGGAGAGCCAGTTCTTCCGCGTTGAAGGGGTTCAAGTCGTCCTCGAGGAAGTTACTTTTTCGGCGCCCGCCGCCTGAGCCGTTGGTGGCCACACCATTGCCATTGCCGTTGAGGCCGCTGGCTTGAGGCGGGGAGCCGGGTGCGCCAGATCTCACGCTGATGCTCGCCATGGCACCGTTGAGGCCATGCAGCGCGATGGCCTCGTGGAAGGGCTGCAGGTCGACGTCAACAGTCGAACTGGACTCGGTGGCTGTGGCCTGGCTGGCGGCCGCGGCGGGCAGCTTCGGCGGCGTCCTGGGGGTGCGCGATGGAGGTGCGGGGGGCACTTTGCCACACAGGAAGCTAATCAGGTCTTCGCGGGGAATGGTGCTCCGGCCCTTCTTCACCCACTCCAGGACATCTTTGATGCGACGCTGGTAGCCAACCTGGACGCCCAGGTCGAAACTTCGTTGGTGGGCATCCCCGCTCTCTTTGTAGAGACTGGTGACGGCCATGGCCGCATTCTGGAAGGGGTCCCACACGGACAGTTCTGGCTGTTGGCAGCCGGCATCCTTGTAGAGCTGGGCCACGGCAGTGGCAGAGATCTGGAAGAGGTGCCACAGCCTCTGCTGCTCGCTCTTGAGCCCCGCTGCCTCGGCGGCCGCCTCGTCCTGCATCTCCGGGAGCAGCTGCTCTTCCTGCTCCGCCTCGGCCAAGCACTGGCGTTCCCACTTGGAAAACCAGTGCTCCGCGACCTCGGCCTCGCCCTCCTTCGGCTGCTCCTCCATCCTCCTCGTCCTCCTGGCCACTCGTCTCCTCCACCGCCGCCTACTCCGGCTCCTCCACCTCCGCCTCACCTCCTCCTCCGAGCTCCCCTCCTCCTTCC
>LNAC01000955.1:322304-362192 GCA_002007465.1 Ailurus styani | reverse complement strand
CCCCGCTCCGCCGCGGCGGCCGCGCCAGGAACTCGGAGGGGGACCGGCTGGAGCGCTGCCTCAACGCGCCGCTTGCCTACCACTTGGCCCCCTTTTCACACATTTTTGAGACTTGTCGGTTTCATCCAATGAGCTGATCAAATTTTACATCCTATGTTGCCAGAGAGGATTATGGGGCAACTTCATGGTGTCGATCACATCCAGGGCGCCGATCCGGGAAGGCCGCGGGTGGGGGCGGTGGGTCGAGGGGAAAGAGCTTGGACCCCGTGGATAGGCAAGCAGTCCGAATCCCGGCAATGCCCTCTACACTGTAGGTACCCAAGAAAAGTGTTTTCCGCTGATCGCTGATCGACGCAGTATTTGGTAGAGGGGGGAAAAATCATGTAATTCTGTCCCCTTCCCCCGCTCCCCCCCGCCACCGCTTCCTGGGCCTCAGTTTCCCCAAGTGCCAAATGAGGTTGCTGGATTAAGTCTCTGGAAAACACTTAGAGCCGTTATTTAGAACTTTACTGCTGTCGCTGCAAAGCACCTCTTCTGGGCTAGTTGCATCCTTATCAAATCTAAGACTCATGTCAGAAGTGGTAATGATTTTTTCCCCTCAGTATCCTTGCAAGGTTTTTGTCATAAAAAAAAAAAACAATGAGTTGGGGGTTCTCCGTGGTCTCCCCTCAACTACTTAAAATTCCAAGATGAAGAAGTAAGGGGAGAGAAAATAGGAAAATGAAATCACAAACACGGTATTCTTTGCTCTAGTGTAAAAATTCACTGTCTTTAGGAAAGGAAAAAAAAAGCTTATCTAATTCAACACCCTAAAAATTATAGCTAGGCAAAACATCATAATAATACCAAAATTAAGCTAAACCTATGTGATACAAAAGAATCCTTGGGAAATACTAAAGTATTTCCTTGGGTTCAATAACAGTCCTCCTCTCCTGTAATGATGCAGTTCTTTTTCAGTGCAGACAGTTCCAGAGCAAACTGTGTTAAGAGAAGAAAAATTATCACTGAGCTAAGAATAAAAAAAAATGGGAGGAACTAACATGTAATAGTTTTTTAAATTTAGGAAAAAAGTTAGAATTTCACAGTTTTTGTTGTTCACAATACTTGCCAGGTCTCTGTAAAGCCTTACAAAAATAAAGGAAGCTAAATCTTCTAACAAAATATGTTTAGTAATTCCCCAATATGAAAATTAGTATATAAAATAAAATGATCTAATTATTAAGCTTTATCATCGTCCTTAAAAGAAATACATGTTTCTAAGTTAAATATGAAAGAGAAGAAGAAGACGAAGAAGAGGGGATTGTGCCCTTTCTCTGCAAACCAGGCTTTTTCACGATTCATTAAACCCTTTTTCCATATGTGTAATTGGACTCTTCTCATTTACATAAACGAGGGATGAGGCAAAAGACCTAAGATCAGCCCAAAAGGAGAAATACATTTCTCATTCTCCAGTGTTAAAAAAATGTATTGTAGAAAACTCCAAAAAGGCAGATCCCCTTCCTCCCGCACACACCCACATACACCAGCCCTGAAATAGTTCATGGCCAAGGAGACAGTGAGTTTGTCAGAGCTTGGGGGTTGCTCTGCACACAGTGCTTCACAGTTATTATCAGAGGCACATGTTTTTAGTTTATTTTCTCTAGGTAAAAAGCCTGGGCTGAAATGACTGACAGTGAGACACGATATCCTATTTTCTCCCCTCATTTTTGATTGGGTTAAAAACCAAGAAGAAAGACTGCACTGTCTTTGAAAGAGCACAACCCTCTGCTTGGGCTCGAGTTGTCTGGCTGGTATCCTCCATTCAGTTGGTCTCAGCACCTGATTAATTAGTTAATTAGTACTTAGAGCTGACTAGCCGCAGTCGGCAATTTTCATGCCCTGCATGGTGAAATGTTGAATCCAGCATTGAAATTTGTGTCGCACACCCTAATTATTATCACCCCACTACTTTTAAAACCATTGCACCAAATTATTATAATAGAAAGAGCCAGACAACTGTGTGGGAATATGTTCTTTCTAAGAAATAATGGTAGGCTTCTAATATTTTTCACTATTGCCCTTAACACATTTAGATAAAACAATGAATGGGAAAAATTCTAATTCAATTAGCCTCCAACTCCTTCCATAGAGAAGATGATTTTATATGGGAGAGATGTTAGAAAAATCACAGACAATATCTTTAATGTTTTATCAGTTCTTTGGGTGGCAAAGAGTACATTTACAAGATATCCTATCTGAGATTAATTTTGTTCCCATATAAGTCTAAAACGTCAGGAATAAAAATCAGAATAGAAAATAGAAACAATATAAAACCAAAAAACCCTAAGATCATTTTAACTAGGAAATGATGCTATCTGTGTGTGTCTGGCGGGGATTTTGATGTTTAAAAATACTGTACTGACACGGTTTAGGAATGAGTTTTCTATGGGAAAAAATATTCCTTGGCTGCTGCCCCATTCTTCCATAAATTTGATGTCATAGCTAAGGTTAAATTTCAACTAGGGGAAAATAGTTTTAGAAAATAAGTTAGGACACAAACCTAGGGGAATCTAATTTTTTGGCATTTCTCAGTGTATCATTACCCAAAAGGGCCCCAGTGTGTCAATGATTTTCAGTATTATTGGTGGCTATTTTCACCTGAAACAATCCTTATATATCAGTAGTGGGCTGCCTGTAATTGTAAGAGCTAAATGGTACACAAAACTGGATACACAACCACACAGATCAGTAAATGGGTCGCTCTGAAAGCAAAAGTAAACACCAACCTTAGGAAATGAAAGAAGTTAAAAGATAAGTGTTAAGGACCTTATTCTTTTTGGAGAATAAAACAAGATTTAGTAGCTTTCCACTTAATTTAAATGAAAAGAATCACTACCTTACATATTGCAGTGATAATGTAATGGGGAAAGAAAACAAAAAAGTCTTTGTACAAATGACACCTCCTATAGTTGTTGTGAAGAAACTTTTCCCCTTGGTATCTGCTAACAAATTCTAATTAATGCTGCACATTCCTTTACTGAAATCATTTAATGCGTAACAAGGGGGGTAAAAAGAAATGCTGAATGCTCGTGATTGCCCTGTTAGAATTATGGGAGTGAAAGCCTGGGGCCCCAAACTTACTGTCTATTAAAGCCAAGCTTTGAAAAAGAAATGCAACCTACAAAAGCTGTCAATCTCCCTTGCCCCTAAAGCCTGGGTTCACATGGATTCAAGTGACAGCCCTCCTCCCCCATGCACAATACATCAATCTGTCTCTCCCACAAGCACCCACAGCCCATTGTGCTGGCCGCAGGTGCCTATTATGGCACCCATGGCTGCCTCCCACAGCTCCGCCCCTGAGAAACAGGAACTGCAGACAATGGAGCCCTGTGGGAAGACAGAGGTGGGTGTTGGGAGGGATAACAGACAGATGGTAAAGGGTATAGGGTAGTAAGGTAGTTTCAAAACAAATGTCAAACATTCAAAATTATTGCTTTCTTGTGTCTCCCCTTTTGAATTGCCTTTGCTTCAATCACCATCTGCCATAATTATAAAAACACTTACCTGTTATGACGAATTTTTGCTCCCCTTTTTGGGTAGTGGTGGACCGGATGACCTTCAATACTCTACTCCTCCTATTTAGCCTCTACATTTCTCAAGGTCACAGACTGAGGAGTTTTAGTTAAGTGACACCAGGAGACTACAGAGGGGATAGAAGGAATATTTCTAATTTTTTTTTCAAGGTTTGTGATTTCCCTGTGAGCTCAGTTTTGGGCTCCTTAAGGGGCGTGGGTTATAAAAATTAGTTCCTTTGGGTAATATACTTATAAAATCAAAGTACTATAAGACTTTTACAAATGTCATATCAGGCAGGTGGAAATTCTGAGGCCACTTCTTTTCTGGTAAGGAGTCACATAAAGAGAGATGAGGTGCATTTAGTAATAAAAGTACTGAAAGTTTCTCAGACTTTTTACCTATTTCCAAACATGTCAACAAAAATAAGTAAAATTGTAAAAAAAATACTAAATACTATTCACATCGAGTGCCATTATCACAAAAAGTACATTTTAAACAATTCATTTCATAAAATGTCACTTGCCTGTGGTGGTTTTAACCTTCTGAGTTATGGAGTAATCAAGGAGTGATAAAAGAATTAAGATAAATGCCAAAAACACATGTATTAGTTCAAGGAAATTTGATTTAGTTGCTTTTGCCCTTGCCTTATCGTCTCAATATACCACCTTATTCCTGTTTCCAAGATAATTCGTCATAAATTAAAATCAAGCTAACGATAATTTCATCACTACTACTACTACCTGTCTCAAACAAACGAACAAAAAACACCAAGAAAATTCTGGCACAATTCTAAGTCATGGTCAAGAGGATTGGTGACTTGTTGGAATGAGGGTACTGCTAAAATAACGCCAGGGACTAAAACCAGCCAGCTTTCCTGAAGCAAACAAGAGGGTCTTGGTTTGCTGTCAAAAATTACAAACTAAGCTTTAACTAGGGACTGTCAGGGATCCAAGTGAGCTCTTGGCCAGGGAGAGCTTAATTAGCAGAGTTGGTTTGGGTTTTTAAATTACAGAAGAAAAACAACCAATACAGTATGAAAGCATACAGTGGTCTAATGTAGCACAAAATTCACTATTCTATTATGTGTGTGTGTAGTGATTTTGCACATTTTGTTAACAATTTAAATTTAGATTTTAAACATTATTTCTGTGCGCATTACTAGGGCATGTTTCTTTTGTTTTCTTATGTATCCTTTCAGAGACTTTACTGTATTTATCACCAAAAACTAGTATGTGCCCCCTCTTTTTTATATAAATAGTGGCATACTACATACACTATTTTGTTTTTTAACATGAGAGATCTTGGAGATTAGTCCATATCAGAATATTAAGAGCTTCTAATGCTTCTGAAATGTGAATAGATTTGAGTCATATTTGGTATTTGTAAAAGTTAAGAGTCCATCTCGACAGTGGGCAAATATATGATGCCAGTATTTAGCTACCAAGTGATCAAGCCATTTGGAGGCTATTCTTAGTTCTCCTAACTATTGAATTAGGTAGTCTATTTCAAATGCTGAGAAATTAGTACAGCTAACTCCAATTATCCATCTATGGGAGCCAGAGAAAATGTGAGGAGAAAGTCACAGATAACCCACAGATACAAACTTTGTTAAAGATGCTTACATGGGAAAACTTTTAAGATGCTTATTGATAGGGTTTGTGAATTGTTTCTATACCATCCAAAATAATCAGAGTCAAAAAGAAATTGCTAAGGGCTTTCCATTTGATCCATGGTCCATTATTCATACTTACGGTATCTCACAAGAAAGACCTTGCTGAATTGATTTAACTGATTAAAAGAGCCAGGTTTTAGCTGTAAAATTAGTTAACAATACACAGTCCTTTTACCTGTGCTCCAACACTGACTTATTTTACCTCTAGATTTTTCCATGGGGCTCTTAAGTCTACCCATTTTTAAATTAACATAATTTATTGGTTAAAAATCCAAAATTTTATTGCCAGACAAACCTGGGTTCTAAACCTGGCTCTGGAGCTTGAAAGTGGGACGATTTGACTTCTCTGATACTGAGTTTTCCCTAAAACAGTGATAATAATAGTACCTACTTCATAGGTTTGTGTAAAGATTAAATAGGACCATTCATTGACTCTTAAAACAATGCCCACAGCAAATCCTCAAAAAACAGTATCTATTGTTACTATTAATAATATCAGTTATAGGACTCTCAGGATTAGCTAGATGAATTCTCAAATCGGATCAGCAAAATCGCCTGGTGGGGTAGTTTTTAAAAAATGCACATACCCCAGACATACCTCACCCAAAGAAACTCCAATTAAATCGGTCTGCGGTGGTGCCTGGGAATTTGTATTTTAAAGCATTAAAGGAATCCGAAGATGACAACTGCTAAGCTGACCAAGAAAGCATTAGGTCATAATTAGAACAAGAAGTCAAAGGGTTCAGTGAAGAATATCCTTAAGATGGATGCAAATTCTATAATCACCTTATATCACTAAGAAACCAGAAGCTATTTTTGTGTGCTTTTGATTGACAATGGAATACAATTAGGAACTCTAAGGAGAACAAAAAGCTGTATGATGATTCCAGTTCTAATAGGAAGCATGCTAAAATGTGGCATCATTTGAGCCAGTGAAGGAGTGTAAGAAAAGATAATCCATTTGACTTTGACATTTGAAATGTTCTCCTAGCAGCAGCACTTTCTTACAGCCCTATGATTACATTTATTTTTCTCTGTAGGTCCAAACACATTACTTGATCCTGCTGTGAATAATATTTATATGGAGTTAATATTGGGAAAGCTGTTTGTTTGGTTCTTATTTTGAAGTAAAACTTCAAATTTTGGAAACTTCTTATTTTGAAGTAAAATTCGCATGCAGTTGTGAGAATACGAGAGATCCAGCGTACCCTTTACTAAGTTTCTCCCAACGGCATCTTGCAAAAGTATAAAGCAGTAACAGAATCAGAATATTGACATTGATACAATCAAGATGCAAAAGAGTTTCATAACCACAAGGATCCCTTATATTTCCTTTTTATAGTCACACTCTCTTCCCTCCCATCCCTTCCCCTCCTTAATCCATGGTAACCAATAAACTGTCCCATCTGTATAATTTTATAATTCTAAGAATATATGCAAAAATATAAATACGATCAGACGGTCCGCAACCTTTTGGGATTTGGCTTTTTCCTCTCAACATAATTCTCTGGAGATCCAACCAGGTTGTTGCCTGTATCAAAGTTCCTTCCTTTTTATTGCTGAGCAGTATTTCTTCACATGGCTGTACCACGCTTTGTTTTACCATTCACCTGTCGAAGGTTATCTGGGTTGTTTACAGTTTATGAATAAAGCTATTACTAATAAAGCCACTCTGAACACTTGTGTACAGAGTTTTGTGTGAACTTCAAGCTTCATTTCTCTGTGATTAGCGTACAGTGTACAGTGCTCGCATATTTAATTTTTTAAAGAAACTGCCAAACTCTTTTTCCAGAGTGGCTGTACCATTTGACATTTAGCAATGTATGAATGATCAAGTTTCACCACATCTTCACCAGCATTTGTTATTCTCACTAATTTTACTTCTTCTGTATACATATACTATATCTCATTGTGGTTTTCATTTGTGTTTCTGTAATAACTAATAATATTGAACATATTTTCATATGCCTATTTGCCACCTATATATCCTCCTTGGTGAAACGTCTCCTTATGTCTTTTGCATTTTAGTTTTATTTTTTAAAATCAAGCTATAGATATAGCATACTAAGGATGTAATTTGAATTGTAAAACAGATTTCACTTTACTTTTACTTTTGCTGTTTTATTTTCTAGCTTAACACTTAAAAAGCACTTACTATGTACCAAATACTATGTTAAGTACTTTGAAATATTTATTTCAATTTAAGTAAAATTTAATCTTACAGCAACCCTATGAAGTAGATACTACTTTATCATCTCCAGTTGACAGCTGAGGAAACTGAGGGCACAGAGACATTCAATAATTTACCTAAGATTACATAGATAACAAGTGGTGGAGCTGAGATTTGAACCTAGGCCGTAGTTGTTATAAGTTTAATAATGTACACATCATATGATAGGTGACAGAAGTCAGAAGCAGTAGGAGGAGGGAGAGTGTAGGAAAGTATCTCTGATACTTTTGTCTAGAATTAATGGATCCAAAAATAAAATTTAAAGCATATGATCTACCATTATAAAAGTAACCCCCCAAAATGTCCTGAATACCATAAAAATATAACTAATAAAATTTTGGGAAAATCAGAAGTAGGTAAAGGTGGTGGCATAAAGTATGCTAAATCATCTTTCTTGAGAGTCAAAAACTACTGTCTAAAATTGATAAAGTAAGAAATAGAAATACAAACAATATTATTTAGAGTAATGGTATTAATCATCACAAAAACTCAAAACTAGAAATAAAGGAGTTACCTCTGAAGACTGGAAACTAGCCATTAAACATGAAACTTTTCTTTCTCTTCTATACTGTTCAGTTTTTTAAAAACTGTATGGCGGTTATATCTATGATAAAAACAGAGGATGTTTTAAAGCACCCCCAGGTAATTCTGATTAAGGCTAGGTTCAATAACCACCAAGCTAAATTATACCCAATATTCTTGGGGGTCTTCAAAGATAGGTGAAGATGAATGATTTAGCATGTTGCCTATTAGTCTGGAATTGCTAGGTGTGCTTTGGATCTACTTGTAGTACCCATTAACCTTAAAAATAAAGTTGTCAGTTATTATACCAGCAAAAATGGGTTTATTCAGAGATAGCAGAAGACTGTGATTTAAGACATGCAAGCTACTGCAAAACCAAGACAAGCCCAAAGAACAAAGAAGAAAGCCCCTTATTGAGAAAAGGGGGTAGTTGGGAAGACTTATAAAAAAAAGTCCGCTGGAATAAACTGGTAATTCCAAGTATAGTGGCTTTTCATTGGCTGAGTTGTGACAGTTTCTAATTGGCTGGGCTGCTGCTGCTGGGAGAGGAGAAAACCTTTCTTCCTCCTGCCGGGGTAGGAATGTTGGAGCTAAGGGAATATCCACTTGAAAGGTTATGTCTCTTCCTGTTGGGTCTGCAATTGACCACCAATGGTAGGGCCTGGGAGCTCCCCCTTCTGGCCTCCTAATTCCATCTTAGTGAGATTTCCTTTTATTAATTTTCACATATCCTTAACTTCCAAGTCACCCTAGGATGCTATTCCTAACTCTGTACTCTGCTTCTTGCCCTCCCACTCCCTTCTCTTGTCCAAACTATCCTCCCTCAAATCAAGAATCAGAAGATTGGTGGAAGGTTCGCAACATGGTTAGGGTCAAAGATAGGGAAATGATTAATTTCCACCTTTCAAATTCAAGCTCCTGACACAGTATAAAAATAGATCTCAATTTTAGGTAATAGATGCTCAGAAGAAAGCATTTTTCATTTGAAAAAGTGAGATGTCCACATGGTTACAAAATTCAAATAGAAAAAAAAGTTATATACTGAGAGTAAGTCTCCCTCAATTCTAGACCCCATATCTTTCTTGCCAAGATCAATCATTTGTTAACATTTTTAATATATCATTTCAGATTATGCAACACACACACATATACCTAGGTGCAAAATTTTCACATTATCTTGTTCCCCACTTCTTGTTTTCACATATTCGTATTTTTTGGAGATTATTCCAAACATAACATGTAGATCTACTTCATTCTTTTTTTTTATTTTAAAGATTTTATCTATTTATTTATTTTAGAGAGAGAGCGAGAGAGCAAGCAGGGGGAGGAGCAGAGGGAGAGGGACAAGCAGACTCTGGGCTGAGCGTGGAGCCCAATGCAGGGCCCGATCTCATGACCCGGAGATCATGACCTGAGTCAAAATCAAGAGTTGGATGCTTAACCATCTGAGCCACCCAGGCGCCCCTCTACTTCATTCTTTTTAACAACAGCATGATTATCCCCATGTATGAGTATATAATGTTTATTTAATCAGCATCCCATTTGTGGACACTTTTATTACTATACTTTCATGTTTATCATTACAAATAACACCATAGTGACCACCTTTGTGCAAAAAGCTTTACACCTACTTTTATTTCAGTAGATGCAGAAATACATACAAGCATTTAATACATACATATGTGTATAGGTAATTTCTATGTCAGTACAACCTATTTGATATCTGCATAATATTCTATTTTATATGACCACCGAATGCACCATAACTATAACTTATTGAGGCAGTCCCCTCTTACTGGATAGTCAGTTATTTACCATCTTTTGCAGAAAATGGGATAAGGATGACAAGTTTGACTCTGGCTCTCAGTGAGCGTGTGTGTGTGTGTGTGTGTGTGTGTGTTCAGAGAAGCATATTTACAGTCAATGTATACTTAAGAATTTGGAATCAGACCAACATAATATTGGAATCTTGAATCCAAGAATTTAGAATCAGACCACTGGATAATATTCACAGTATTTGGAAATAAACCAAATTTCCCATCACATTTGAAAAATAAACCTTCTAATACTTTTTCCAAATCTGTCTTCTATTCCCTTACAAAAATTAAAGCACCAGGGAACCTGGGTGGCTCAGTTGGTTATGCATCTGACTCTTGGTTTTGGCTCAGGTCATGATCTCAGGGTCATGAGATCAAGCCCTACATGGGGCTCTGTGCTCAGCGCAGTCTGCCTGTCCCTTTCCCTCCCCCTCTGCTCCTTGCCCATGCTGACACATATTCTCTCTCTTTCCCCCCAAATAAATAAATAAATAAAATCTTAAAGAAAAAAGAAAGAAAAAGAAAAATTAAAGCACCAATGAAATATCTCTTACCTGTTTCCTCAGCAAAACTTTCTTTTTTAAAAAGATTTTATTTTTAACTGCTCTTTACACCCAATGTGGCACTCAAACCCACAACCCTGAGATCAAGAGTCACATGCTCTACCAACTGAGCCAGCCAGGCACCAACCCCTCAGGAAAGCTTACATCCCAAATCAAATATACAGCTTTTTGGGGGGGTTGTTTATTTTTTTTTTCTGTTCTGCTCCATCCAGCTACAGGGACCTCGCTCAAGTGCTTACTTGGAGTCTGGGACCTCATGCCCTGGAACTGATACAGACTTTTCACCATCCTTCAAATTCTAATACTTATACCTCAGATTTTTCTTTATCTTTCTAAAGTTCCAAGGTGCTAACAAACCATAGAGAATATGGTAGCATGAATTCCCACCCATAAAACTTTACCATTACTGTGGTTAAATGTAATTGCTGATATTTTTTACAATGCAGCACCATTTCTCAAGCAATGATAGCACTTTCACTTACAACCTAGGTCCAGAGGGTTGTTAACAGATGGAGACGACAGACCCTTAGCTCATTAAAGTACAAGTATAGAGAGAAAATACCAGAAAAACAAAAGGAAATAAAAAACAAGGACAGTTTTTGAAACGAATAGTGCTGAACAACTCAGTACTCATTTAGGGGGAAAAAATCAACCTCAACCTTATATCAAGCAAAAACCATTAACTTAGAGTGGTTCATACATAAACCTAAATGTACAAACCCAAAGTATGAAATTCTAGAAGAAAACATAGGAGAAAAATTTGAGACTTTACAGTAGGCAAAGATTTTTTAGGACACAAATATATAAACCATAAAAGGAAAAAATTGATAAATTGGACTTTGTCAAATTTAAAATTTTTGGCTAGCTCAGTTGTTAGAGCATGCAACTCTTGGTGTTGGAGTCATAAGTTCAAACCCCACATGGGGGGTAGTGTTTACTCAAAAATAAATAAATAAGGGGTGCCTGGGTGGCTCAGTCAGTTGAGTGGCCAACTCTTGATTTTAGCTCAGGTCATGATCTCGGGGTCATGGGATCAAGCCCCATGTTAGGCTCTACGTTCAGTGGGGAGTCTGCTGGGGATTCTCTCTCTCCTTCTCCCTCTGCCCCTCCCATCGCTCATTCTCTCTCTCTCTCAAATAAATAAATGTTTAAAAATATATATTTTTTTAAATATATATATATCTGACATATATCCAGAATATATAAATATCTCCTATTACTCTGGAAAACAGTGTAGAGGTTCCTCAAGATGTTAAAAATAGAGCTACCCTACGACCCAGCAATTGTACTAGTAGGTATTTACCCTAAAGATACAGACATAGTGAAAAGAAGGGGCACGTGCTCCCCAATGTTCATAGCAGTAATGTCCACAATAGCCAAACTGTAGAAGGAGCTGAGATGCCTTTCAGCAGATGAGTGGATAAAGAAGATGTGGTTCATATACATAATGGAATATTACTCAGCCATCAGAAAGGATGAAACCTACCTTTTGCATCGACATGGATGGAAATGAAGGGGATTATGCTATGTGAAATAAGTCAGTCAGAGAAAGACAATTATATGGTTTCACTCATATGTGGAACATAAGGAATACCACAGAGGAACGACAGGGGAAGAGAGGGAAAACTGAATGGGAAGAAATCAGAGAGGGAGACAAACCATGAGAGACTCTGGACTCCGGAACCAAACTGAGGGTTACAGAAGGGGGGTGTAGGGGGAGGGGGTTGGCGGGTGATGGGTATTAAGGAGGGCACGTGTTGTGATGAGCACTGGAAGTTATATGCAACTGAGTTGTTGAACACTACATCAAAAACTAATGATGTACTATATGTTGGCTAACCGAACATAATAAAAAAAATCTCCTATTACTCAATAAAAAGACAAGTAATCCAATTAAGAATTGGCAAAATGTTGAAGCAAACACTTGACAAAATAAGCATGTGAATGGCCAACAAGCATATGAAAAGATACTCAATATCATTGGTCATAAGGAAAATGTGAATTAGAACCACAATGACACATCACTATAAACCTACTCAAATGGCTAATATTAAAGAGATTAATAATACCACATCTTGGCTAAGATATGGAGCATAGGATCTCTCACAGAAATTGCCAGTGGGAATCCAAAGTGGTTGTAACCAGTATGTGTTTTCACAACCAGTATTTTTGTAACCAAAACAGTATGGCAAGATTACATGTGTACACATACACACACGCACACACACACACACACACACACACACACCCTATCTATCTATGCACACACATATATAGTCCTGCCATACTATTTTAAAATAAATATATACATGCAATGAATAAATATATATAAATAAAAAATCAAACATGCATTTAACATACAACCCAGAAATTCCACTTCTATGTATCTACTCAGAAGAAATAAAAATATATATCCAGAAAAGACATACACTCAAAAGTTCATTGCATTATTCATAATAGTCCCAAAGTGGAAAAAATTCAAATGTGCATCAACTAATAAAGAGATGAACTGTGCAATTAAAAAAAAAAAACACCAAAAGACCCAACAAGGTGGATGAATCTCAAAAAATATTTTGCCAAGTAAAACAGTCAAACAAAAAAGAGTACAGTGACAGAAAGCCAATCAGTGCATGCTTGAGACTAGGGGTCTTGAAAGAGTATAAATGGGCACAAGGAACTTCCTTCCTTAGGGTCATGGAACTATTCTGTAACTTGATTACGATGGTGGGTACATGACTTTATAACAATTACTGAAATTCATTCAATGATACACTTAAAATGGGTAAATCTTATTGTATATAAATTGCAGCTCAAGAGAGTTGAAAATTTTCTAAAAAGGCAAAGATTTTAGGTTTCCTCTTTGCCTAAGTGCCTACCCATGCTAGTTGCCCAGAGTCAACTTGGGGGAAATCTGCCAAGTGGGCAGTAATGTCAGAAAGCTACCACATTCAGGGTACAGGGAATCCACAACCCATGCAAACTGCTATCTCCTTGGAGGATGGCATATGGAACTTTCCTTTCTTCTAAATGTTACCCATCTGAGACTGTTCCTCCTCCCCTCTCCCAGTCTATCTCAACGCTTTCTTCCTCCCTTCAGAATCTAAGCTGTATGTATTTAAACTCCTAATTTCCCTTTCTCTTTTTCCTTCCACCTGTATTCCCCACAACTCAGTCACAAAATCTTTGCGGACTCTACCCAGGAATACAGCTTCCATTTTTACTTATTAGCATTGTCCCCAACATGTATAACATTCATATATGTCTCCCCAACCTCATGCTTTTGAATTCCTTTGCCCCCCGCAATCCTAACACAGCTCAAATGTTCCTCTCTACCACCTCTTTGAGGGATACAGTGTGTGGCCTAAATCCCCACATACTGTTCTTCTAGGCAACCTAATGAGCTTACACATTAAACAGCCTACCCCCAAGAGGGTAACCATGCCTTGGAAGAGGAAGATGTCACTGGAGGCTCTGAGAAGTCCAGCAAGTTTCCTCACAAAGTGGCCTCTCCAAGAGCGGTGTCTGCTTGGGACCAATGAGATGAGACACTCATCCACACAAGGCTTTTAATATTGCATCTTTGATGGTGCCCCCAGAAGCTTCTGAAGTGTATCAGGACTTCACTTCAGTAGAGTTCCCACTAAGCCAAGAGAGCCCCATTCAATTTCCTATCTCAAATTACACGCAGCCCCGCTGTCCAGCTGAGCACACTAGACAAGGTCAAAAGATATATATCCAAAAATAACACAAGGACTGCTTATCAGATTGGTAAAGATTAAACAGGTTCATAAGGCCTAGTTGGTGGGTTTATGGGGAAAACATATTTTTATATACTGTTGTCATACACATGTTGTGTTAATACACAAATACACAATAGTATATAAAATATTTATTGTGCTTCTGAGGCAATAACTCAGCAACAGAGTTAGAAATTTTTCACGTACACACGCTTTGACATAGCAATTCCACTTCTAGGAGCTTGCTGAGAGCATAGGATCTGGAATGAGACAGACCCAGATTTGAATCCTGACAACCACCACCTTCTTCCTGACTTTATGACCTCTCTCTGTCGTAGTTTTCCCATCTATAAAATCGGGGCAAAATGACACCTGACAACACTGGGAAAAACATAGATGTTTATTATACTGTCTTTTACCAGTCAGATGATCCGCTGTCTGGGACTAAGGGGGTTTCCAGGATGTGAAACTTCGAGTGCTAAACCTAGGAAGGTCCGGAGCAAACTGGAACAAGGTCCACATCACCTCTTTCAGGAGCTACAATTCCTTAACTAGTCAGTTCTACAAAGTATCAGAACCATTCCAAATAAGCATTTTGACCATTTATGAAGTAGCAGCTACACCTCAGGCCCTTTAAATACATCAGTGGACCTCAAACTTGAATGTGCATCATAATTACCTGGAGGGCTCATTAAAACAGATTTTTGGGACCCACCCCCAGAGACTGACTCAGTAGGTCATGGAAACACATACTAGGCATGGCCAAGATTACAATCAGAGGCAAGAAGGTGGGAAAAAGCGGGACCCACAAGATGGAAACAGCAGGTACACACCATAAAGTTTGCAACTGACGCTGGCCTCCCTAATGACACTGAGTGTTTCCTAAACAGGGGACCCTGTCTCATTCATCCTTGATATGTACCTCCAAGTGTGCCTAGCCCAGTACAAGGGGGACGGCATATGCTCAACAGACATCAACAACTCTTTCCCTGAGGTTTTCTTTGAGGAATGAACCTTTGAAGCATAAGCTGGGATCATGCCCATTACCCCACTTGACTAGTTTGCTACCTAATTTCAGGACTTTTGTCTTGAGATCTGCTAGCACTGCCACAGGACAGGGTTTATTGAGTGACCTTTCATTCATCCATCGTGTATTTATTGACTCCTATCTAGGCCCTGGACAGACCACCCCTGAGTGCAATCAGGGGCTGTTGCATCAGCCAGACCTTGGTGCAAACCACTGCTCTCCACCAACCAGCTCCGTGCACTTGCAAATTCGCTTTGGTCTCTTTTATCAGAAAAAGGGGGATGGAAATCCTACCAATTTCACAGGATGCCAGTGGGGATGAAATGAGAGGATGACAGTGGCACGTTGACACAGCTGAGCAGAGTGTCCGGCACCTAGTAAGTGTGCCACAGACGTCAACTATCATTACGCAGGATCCCTGCCCCACAGCACTGCCGTGTGGTCACAGGATGTTATGTATGGAGGGAGCCTAGGATCTGTGCAGAGTCATACTCGGCCACTTCCTAATTGGCCAGCAATCCTGGACCCCAGGTGGCAGAAGCTTGAGAGGAAGGGATGTTCAAAGCCCAATCCCAAGGACCTCTCAGCTGCTCTAGGAAGAACTAGGTATCAGCTAAGGACCATAGAGGGCAAGCAGAACACTTAATAATAGGCTAGGGCGAAGGAAATTAGGCACCAGAAAGCTTGGCTTCGAAAGTCAGCAATGGGGCTGTGATGAGGATCAAATGAATTCACGTGAAGCACTCAGCACAAGGCCTGGCCACTAGGACACGTTCAGTAGGTACCAGCCACTATTAGAAGAGCTATGGTTCCCACCCCTCAAGGTGCCGGCTAGTGTAAAAGCCTACTCACTAATGGGACCCTGACCAAACTTGTAGGGAGTGGTCTACAATGGTGGTACTTGTAGAGCACTAAGCAGGCCCCACTGCCTCATAATCTCCTCCCTGGCCCCCGATGTCACAATGCCACACCACCACTGTTGGAAATGCACTCTTCATAGAATGGGTGGCAAATATGTAGCACTTGTTTTAAGGACTCCTCCTCCTGCATGCAGGGCAGACCCCACTGATGAGACGCTCTGTCCCACCAGCCCAGATGAGGCTTCTTTTCTTGGTCCTCCAGGCAGTAATTTCCGGAAGACCTGAGGTGGCCTGAGAGCTTTTCTACTTGCCTGCCCAACAAACAGTTTCCCTCTCATTTCTTTTTTTTTTCATTTCTTTTTTGCTTTCAGATTTGGTTTTATGATTAAGTTTATCTGTCACTGTTTATAATATCTTTTTATTGAAATCTTTATTGAGATCACTGTGGGTACTCATGCAGGTGTGAGGGATTGTCCAGAGATATCTCATGTACCCTATGCCCAGGCTCCCCCAAGGGTAATATCTTAGGAACTAGAGTACAACCAACATATTGATATTAGTACCATCTACTGATCTTTTTACTTGTATTCACGTGTGTGTGTGTGTATTCAGTTCTATATAATTTTATCATGTATGTATGTTCATGGATTTACCACCACAGTTAAGATACTGAGCTGTTCCTTCACCTTACGGATCCCTCCTGTTGCCCTTCTGCAGTCCCATGCAACCCCCTTCTCAGGTCCCAGACCCCAATCCTAATCCCTATAAACCACTAATCTTTTGCTATTTTTATAATTTTGTCATTACAAGAATATTATATAAATAAAATCATAGAGTATTAACCTTTTGGAATTGGCTCATTTCACTTAGAATCATCATCTGGCGAGTTAGGCAGATTGTTCCACATATCAATAATTCACTGGTATCATTGCTGGGTCATGTTCCATGATGGATTTCCCATATTAAAAAGCATCTAAGCTGTTTCCAAGTTTTTTGCTGTTACAAATAAAGGTGATATGAACATTTGTGTTTACAAGTTTTTACATGAACATAAATCTTCATTTTCTGGAACAAATGCTGAGGAGTGAAATTGCTAGGTCATATGGTAGTTGCATGTTCATTTTTTAAAGGAAAATGCCGAACTCTTTTCCAGAATGGCTGTACCACTTCACATTCCCACTAAATTCCCATCAACAATGTACAAATGATCCAGTTTCTCCATATCCTTTCCAGCATTTGGTGTTTTTGCTAATTTTTACTTTATTTTTATTTTAGTCATTCTGCATTTTCCTCATAATGATGTTGAGCTAATCATGTTGGATATCTTTTCATGTACTTATTTGCCACCTGCATATCCCCCTCAGTAAAATGACTATTCATGTCTTGTGTCCAATTTTTTGTATTGAAGTATGATTAACATATGATGTCACACTAGCTTTAGGTCCTCTCTGGCAACTGGCACATTTTTCTCTGTATTTAAGAGTCTTTCTGTTTCTTTCCTTTGCTTTTTAGCTTCCACATATAAATGAAATCATATGATATTTGTCATTCTCTGACTCATTTCATTTAGCATAATACCTTCTAGGTCCATCTCTGCTATTGCAAATGGCAAGATTTTATTCATTTTTATGGCTGAATAATAGTCCATTGGAAATATATATATATATATATATAGGATATATAGAGATATCATATATATAGATATTTATATCTCATATAGATATATAGATACATCTCACATCTTTTTTTAAGATTTTATTTTTAAGTAATCTCTATACCCAACATGAGGTTCGAATTCACAACTCTGAGATGAAGAGTCGCATGCTGTACTGACTGAGCCAGCCAGACACCTGTCTTTTTTCAAATTTTACTTTAAGTTCCAGTGTAGTTAGCATACAATGTTTTATTGGTTTTGGGTGTACAATATGGTGATTCAACAATTCCATACATCACCCAGTGCTCATCATGACAAGTATGCTCCTTAATCCGCATCCCATATTTTACTCATCCCCCTACCCACCTCCCCTCTGGTAACCATCAATTTGTTTTCTATAATTAAGAGTCTTGTTTCTTGGCTTCTCTCTCTCTCTTTTTTTTCCATTGCTCATTTTATTTCTTAAATTCTACATATGCGTGAAATCATATGGTACTCATCTTTCTCTGACTTATTTCACTTAGCATAATACTCTCTAGCTCTGTCCATGTCATTGCAAATGTCAAGGTTTCATTCTTTTTTGTGGTTAACTCATATTCCATTGTATATATCTCCGCCACCTCTTCTTTATTCATTCATCTATCAATGGACACTGGGCTGCTCCCATAATTTGGTTATTGTAAATAATGCTGCTCTAAACATAAGGGTGCATATATCCCTTGGAACTAGTGTTTTATATCTTTTGGTAAGTACCCAGTAGTACAATAATTAGATAATAGGGTAGTTCTACTTTTAACTTTTTGAGGAACCTCCATACTGTTTTCCACAGTGGCTACACCAGTTTGCATTCCCACCAACAATGTAGGAGGGTTCCTTTTTCTCTACAACCTTGCCAACACTTGTCGTTTCTTGTATTTTTTATATTAGCCATTCTGACAGGTGTGTGGTAATATCTCATTGTAGTGTTGCTTTGCATTCCCTGATGATGAGTGATTTGAGCATCTTCCCATGTGTCTGTTGGCCATCTGGATATCTTCTTTAGACGAATGTCTGTTTATGTCTTCTGCCCATTTTTAATTGGATTGTTTTTTGGTGTCAAGTTGTATAAGTTCTTTATATATTTTGGATATAACCCTTTATCAGATATGTCATTCGTAAATTCTTCTCCCATTCTGTAGCTTGCATTTTTAGTTTTGTTGATTGTTCTTTTGGTGTGCAGAAGCTTTTTATTTTGTCCTAATAGTTTATTTTTGCTTTTCTTTCCTTAGCCTCAGGAGACACACTTAAAAAAAAAGTTCCTATGGCCAATGTCAGAGAAATGACTGCCTGTTCTCTCTTCCAGAATTTGTATAGTTTCAGGTCTTACATTTAGGTCCTTAATCCATTTTGAGTTTAGTTTTGTGTATGGAGTAAGAAAGTGGTCTAGTTTCATTCTTTTGCATGTTGCTGTCCAGATTTCCCAACACCATTTGTTGAAGAGACTATCTTTTTCCCACTGGATATTCTTTCCTGCTTTGTCAAAAATTAATTCACCATATAATTGTGGGATTATTCTGGATTTTCTATTCTGTTCCACTGATCTGTATGCCTATTTTGGTGCCAGAACCATACTGTTTTGATTACTCTAGCTTGATAATATAACTTAAAGTCTGGAATTGTGATGCCTCCAGCTTTGCTTTCCTGGAAAAGTCTAACAATCCATGCCCTTCCAGCACATGCTCTGAGATCAGTAAATAAATCTCTTTCCGGGACTCCTGGGTGATTCAGTTGGATAAGCATCTGCCTTCGGCTCAGGTCATGATCCCGGGGTCCTGGGATCGAGCCCTGCATTGGGCTCCTTGTGCAGTGGGGGGCCTGCTTCTCCCTCTCCCTCTGCCCCTAGCTTGTGATCTCTCTCTCTCTCTAATAAATAAATAAAATCTTTAAAAAATAAATCTTTCTTGTATACACTTAGTCATTTTTCAAACTGCTGCTTCTGTGCTGTATCTCAGCAGTGCTGTCTGTTGTTCTGTCTCTTTAAGGGCAGGGACTCAGTTTCCTATTGCCGTCTAGCTCTCCTAGAGATGAGACCACTTTTTAAAGTTCCAGCTGTTAGTTCCACTGATGTAGGAACTTGTGAAGTTAGTTAGGCCCCTCTGGTTTAAAAGACAAATGTTATGGGGATTTGTCTTCCCAGTGTGTCTTCGCCTGTGCCTGGGGTGCGTATACGGGGTCTGCTCCTCTCCCCTCTCTGTGCCCTCTGAGTCCCTCCCTCCCACGGACAGTACTACATTGTCAGTTTGGCTCTCAACCATGTCTCTGCCCTTTCTACCCTCTTCAATGTAGCATCTTCCTGACATTTAGCTGTGGAGTCTGTTCTGCCTGTCTTTGGGTCATTTTCTGGGTTATTTACACTAATGTGGGGGTTATCTAGGTGTTTCCAAGGGACAAGGTGAGCCTAGCATCTTCCTACTCTGCCATCTTCCCTGAAAGTTGGAATTCATTTCTATTTTTAATTTTTTGAGGAACCTCTGTACTGTTTTCCAGAGTGGCTGCACCAGTTTACATTCCCACCAACAGTGTAGGAGGGTTCCCTTTTCTCCGCATCCTTGCTACGTCTTCTCTCCAATTTCTGATTGAATATATGGCTTTTACTGTCTTGTGAATTCCTAGTCCTTTGTCAGATATATAGTTTGCAAATATTTTCTCCCAGACTGTAGACTGTCTTTTCATCCTCTTTGCTTGGGCTCTTTGCAGGACAAATGTTCTGATTTTGATGAGGTCCAATTTATAAATTTTTCCCTTTATGGAAGATGCTTTTGGCTCTGTGATTTCAGATAAGGCACAGTTGTTCTGTCCTTTATCCTGCAGGTCAGCTACCTTAGAGGTTTTGTGGATTGGGGTCAATACCTAATCATTACATACCAAGCATGTGCCAAACATTACTTCACTTAATCCTTCCAACCACGCTATGAGATACATGCCATTACTACCTGCATTTTACAGGTGACAAAGTGGAGACACAGAGAGACCTGGGGATTTGTCCAAGGTTCCACAACTAGGAAGGGGAAAAGCTGGCACAAAATCTTAGTCTGTTTCTGCTTCCAAAGCACCTGACTAGGTCATCATTTCACGTTTCCAGCAGGCTACACAAAATTTGACTTGTGGTATACAGCATGTTTATAAATCTGACTTCAGACATAATCATGCACCTGATGTGTGTTCCTACCCAAATAGGAACTTTCTTGTTACTAGGTCAAAAAACAATAGGGACAACAACTGTTGCAAAAGCAGAAGCATTCCCACTCCCCCAGTTTTTGCTGTGCTCTCCACCCAGTCCCTCATGCTTACAATCCAAACAGTACGGCACACCCAGTGTGCTCCCTGCCCTCAGGCCAACATGAGTCTTGTGGCTTGGTGGCAGTGGATTTCCTGGCCACTGCTAGGCCCATGCAAATCAGTCTTAAAGAAGTCTTCCAATCTGGCCCCAAGCTTTATTGAGCTTGTCTGGATTCCTGGGTTCGAATTCCCGCTGTGTCCATGTGGTTAGAGGAGTCTCATACTGAGTAATGGCTCTTAAAGCCTGTGTTGCCCCAACGAGTCCTTCCCCTCCGTAGCTCAAATGGGCTTCTCACCAGCTCAGCTAATCATGGAGACAGCTGCCTGCCCACATTTGTCTCTTCCCTTCTCTTTCTGGCCTGTGGGTTTGGGTTAAGAAGCTCATTTTGGATTTAGGCTCCTGGGCAGAGGACCTTCACATTCCTTTGGGTTTTGTTGCATATGTTTTGAATACTTTCCAAAGACCTAGCCTATCTCTAAGAAAGTTAATCTTACATTCTTCCCTCCTTCAGTAGCTTCTCTCTTCTGATGCCATGGCGCAAATTTTATTTTCAGATCTTTTTTTGAAAGCTATTTGTTTCATTTTTCATTCATCATTCATTCATTCACTTAATGTTTTCTTCTTGAGACCCTGTTCTTCGCTAAGCACTGTGCTAGGCACTGGGGATACAGCATATGACAAGGCACAGACCCTGTTGTCCTAACACTGTATTCTTTCTGGGGAAAATTAATATTAAAAAAATTATTACGGGGGCTCAGTTGGTTAAGTATCCACCTTCAGCTCAGGTCATGATCTCGGGGTCCTAGGATTGAGCCCAGCCTCGGGCTCCCTGCTCAGTGCTGAGTCTGCTTCTCCCTCTCCTTCTACCCCTCCCCTTGGTTGTGCTCTCCCTCCCTCTCTCCCTCTCTCTCTCATAAATAAATAAATAAATAAATAAATAAATAAATAAAATCTTAAAAAAGCATTACAGAATCATTATTGGCTCTAGTCTGCACCCCTGGGTTTTTCCTCCTACTTCTACACTCAAACTTTATGCTGTAGTGAAACTGGATTCATCACCTTTCCCTAAACACGCTTTGGGTTTTCCCCCCTCACAGCCTTTTTACCTTCTCTTCACTCTGCTAATAATTTACCACCCCATTTCTAGTAATCCCCACCTACCACAATGTCTATGATGTCTGTAAGACCCAAATAAAACCCCACCTCTTTAATGGAGGCTTTCAGGGCGCCTGGGTGGCTCAGTTGGTTAAGCGCCTGCCTTCGGCTCAGGACATGGTCCCAGGGTCCTGGGATCAAGCCTCTTCGTCGGGCTTCCTGCTCATTGTGAGGCCTGCTTCTCCCTCTCCCACTCCCCCTGCTCATGTTCCCTCTCTCGCTGTGCCTGTCAAATAAATAAATAAAATCTTTAAAAAAATAATGGAGGCTTTCTCCATAATCCCTGCTGTACATGCTTCCCCCTTCTCTATCTGTAGAGTATTGGGCACCACTTGTGACACTAACTGTGCACACACTAGTGGCTTTATATGCTAGTTATTTTCACATCCCTACCTACATGAAAGCCACTAGAATCCCTGAGCATAGGGTTTACTTCTGACATGTCTTCATGCCCCATGCACATATCACAATGTCTTCAACATAGGACGCAAGAAATGTTTGCTCAGTGGGGTAATGGCTGACCGAGAGCTGTTCATTTAATTTAACCAATACTTGTGTAGCAGTTACTATGCACCAGGCGCTGTTGTTCACTTGGTGGCATTTACTGGGTGTCAGATGCCTATCCAGTGTCTTGACAGACATGACCTCCCTGGATTCTGACGAGAACCCTTGGAGGTAGGTACTACTAGGAGCCACAATTGACAGATCAGCAAAGTGAGACTCAGCCTGAGGTACCCCACCTGGTAGATGTCAGAGCCAGGATCCAAACCCCAGCAACCCGCCTCAGGCCTGAGCTCTTAGCCCTGGACCTCTGAACAAGGCTGGGAATGATCTGGGTCATTCTTGTGGAATGTGCAGGAAATGTGGAATCTGCAGGAGAGCGAATACAGAATCCAGATCCAATTCTTTTTGGCAGGCCACAGTGCCATCTCCCCAGTCATGTTCTTCATAGGAACTATGCTTCAAAGGGGTGCTGGGGCAAACTAAATTATAAAAAGTGCTGAATTAAACCGAGTCTTTCTGAAGTGCTGAATTAAACTGAGTCAACCTGAAAACTTTCGAGTTTTTCTGGGAAGTTGTATTTTTTTAAGTTTATTTATTTATTTTTTAAAATAATCTCCACACCCGATGTGGAGTTTTAACTCACGACCCCGAAACCAAGAGTCACTGTTTCTTCCTACTGAACCAGCTGGTTCGGCCTTTCTGAAGGGCAGAACTCCCCTAGCCCTCTGTCAGCGGACCAACTTTTATTTTCATCATCACCGTCCCACCTCCAGGAGTATTTTCAGATATTCTCCCCTAATTGTCCCCTCGTGAAATGTTAATAGCACAGATATACTGTATATCTGTTAATGTGCTTATGTATATCTGTGCTTTACACATAAAGTGAATTTTTTTCATCATCCAAGAACCAATGTTCTCTTCATCTGGGGACAATGTTGCCTTGGTAATAGTCCCTGCTCAATGCTGATGAGCACTGAATCCTTCTAATTGTCTAAGACGAGAGGGTAAGCAGGATTCTCCCTATTTGACCTTGTGGGGCTGAGATTTTCAGGACCGCTTCAGTAAAGTAACATATATTTGCAAAAATGCTTAAAGTTAATAATAACTATGATAATATCCACAACAACAACAATCTTGTGATAGATGCTGGGGAGAGAAAATGACTCAATCCCAGTCTCAGGTTCTGAGAGAGTAGGTTAATCATGGGTAAAATACATTTCCTACAACTTTCAAAGCCTCAGTTTCCTCATCTGTTAAAGGGGGCAATAAGACTTTAAGTATTCACTTTAAGGGGCTTTTGTGAGATCATGAAGGTCTAAACTCTGCAAATTAGTAGACAGTATGCAAAGGTAGGTGGCAAAGTTATAGCCACCTAAGGGGAAATCGGCTCAACTCTTTTGAAGACTGAGTTGAAAAGTCATTTTTACTTCATGTGAAGTTTTAATAATAAATACTGCAATGTCTTTTGAGTACTGGATCCCTCCTACAGTAAATGTACCCTCTGCCTCGACCAGATTCTCCAACTGTGGTCACAGGAGCAAAACTCACATAATTGAAAGTCAAGTAGGGTCTTTTCATTGTCGTCCCCATATAAGATGTCAGATTTTCAGATGGATAAATATATTACATGAAAATGAAATGTTTTGCCCAGTATTTCCTAAACACTCTCAGGATACCCTCCAGACTTGTACAGGTGAATTGGTGTGGCTGGGAAGTTGTATTTTTTTAAGTTTATTTATTTATTTTTTAAAATAATCTCCACACCCGATGTGGAGTTTTAACTCACAACCCCGAGACCAAGAGTCACTGGTTCTTCCTACTGAACCAGCCGGGCACCCCGGGAAGTTGTATTTTTAACAAGTTCCCAGGTGAGTCCCACGATCTGCAGTGTTAGAAAACTACTTTTTACCCAATCCCCTGGCCTGGTAAGCCTTGCCTTCATTGCTTATTACTAATTAATTTATTCCTTCTTTATCCCGTGAACTTTCTGGAGTGAGTCCCATGTGCAAGGACCTATACAGGTACGGTGGAGTACAGTCCCTGGCTCCCTCCTCTCATGGAGCTTGAATTCTAGAAGGGAAGCCTGACATTGAACAAGTCAATACAAGGCAAAGTGGGCCGCAAGAAGGGAAGTGCTAGATCAGAGGCGAGGCTGGAGAGCTGTGTGAGAGGCTGGTGAGATCTTAGAAGACATGTCAAGGATTTTAGAGGTTATCGTAAAGGTGTGAAAAAAATCGGGCAGCATGATCAGATTTACATCTTAATAGCTGACATTTATTGAGCCTTTGCAATGGGCCAGGCTATGTTTCAAACACTTTATGTGCATTAACTCATTGAATCCTCACAACAACGCCATCAAGTGAACACTGTTTTCCCTATTTACAGATGAGGAGAACGAGGCACACAGGAGAATCAAGTAATTTACACAGAGTCACAAAACAGAGCTTATACCTACACCAGTGCCCATGTGTTGAAACGTGCCCCAGCCCCTTTCCAGGAGAGCCCTACAGTGAGAAACTGGATAACTTTGATACCTGGGTGGCTCAGTCAGTTAAGCATCTGCCTGGGCCTGTGAGCCCATAAAGGGCAATAGACCTAGAAGCTAAGAGATCAGCTCCTCCGTCTATGAGAATAAAATAAAAATATCTTCCTTCATTACCCTATAGGGTTCTTCTGAGGATAAAAGGAGACAAATGACAAGAGAGCACTCTGGTAAGGTATAAAGCATCATAAAAATGTGTTGTTGTCATCTAAACTCTATTGATAGGGTTTCGAATTCTATAATCTGGTTCCTGCCACCTCTCCAAACTCAAGCTCTAGCCAGTCCCATCTCCTTTGATATCCAGCAAGGTTACCAAGGCATTTGGGGTGGTAATTGGCTAGGAGAAGCAGCTGGCACTGACAAGGAAATTCATCATAGTTAAGAACTTCATAACAACCGCATCCATCTTACTCTACCACCTAAATACAGACAGTGCAAAGGTACAATAGAAACCAGGAGTAAGAAGACTGAGAAACCCACTGTGACTCAGCCAGGGTGCTTGTCACACACATATCCCGCCTTCCTCCTCAGTGAGCCTTGACTTTGAACCACCCAAGAGGTACTCTGTTGTTGGGCAACCACTTTGTTGTGCTCAAGGCGTGCACAACTCATTCCTACTTCCTCGTCTTTGCTTAAACTGAGCTCCGTCCTTGGAATAATGTCTTCCTGCCCTTTACCTTGTCAGATTCTCCTCATCTTTGAGGATCTAGCTCCAACTCTATCTCTTCCAGGATACCTTCCCAGAACACTTCTCTGTCATCATTCTCCCCCTCCCTCTGACCTCCTGCAGCACTTAGAATCTGCACCTCAACAATTCAGCATCTACAGTTAGTCCCTCGTCATGTATCTCTCTCTAAATGTTATGGGCTGGTTAGACTTGTCTCCTTGAATTCTGTATCTTTTGCTGTGATGTCTAGCCAAACCCTGGGTACACAGTAAGTGCTCAATAAATTCTTATGAGTGGAAAAACATGTTTAAAGGCTAAGAAAGAGGAAATTGGTAACATCGAAGACAGACTTCATCCACCTCTCAATTTTGTCTCTGGCTACCCTTTGACAAGCAACTCCACAGATGAAGCTCTTTGGTTCCAATCAGATGGCATGGTGTATGAAAGACTAGAGTTTAAACTGATTTGGTATGGGAAAAAGTCTGTAGTCTTAGTAATATCTGATCTCAGAAAAAAATTATAATGGCCTGTGTGAAATTAAATATGATAAGCAATTTTGTTATTAGATGGATAGTTCATTTTTATCCTAAAGAACTGAAAACATTTTATGTCCTCATACATGCTTTCACTTAGCATTTTATGAGTGTCTGCTCTATGCGAGGCCCAGCACTGGGCCCTATGAACAGGATGATGAATGAAATCCAGCTTCTGCCCTCAAGGATCTCAGCAGTTGGGGGAGTTGGGCATGTAAACAATCACTTAAGTACAATGAAGGATAGAGGCCTAGACAGTGTCACAGCTTCACAGAGGAGATGACAAATGAAAAAACTTACTGAGAGTCCTATAAGTGGGGCACGTGGGTGACTCAGTTGGTTGGACACCCAGCTCTTGGTTTCCACACAGGTCATGATCTCATGGGTCATAGGATCAAGCCCTGAGTAGGGCATCATGCTCAATGTGGAGTCTGCTTGGAGATTCTCTCCCTCTGCCCCTCCCCCTGTTCATGCAGGCTCACGTGCATGCTCTCTTTCTCTCTCATAAATAAATAAATATTTAAAAAAAAAGAGAGAGAAAGTCCTATAAGCCACTGGTCTATAGTAAATTTTTAAATAAAATCAAATGTGGGGGTGCCTGACTGGCTCAGTCAGTGGGGCTGTGACTTGATCTCAGGGTTGCGAGTTTGAGCCCCAAGTTGAGTGTAGAGATGACTTAAAAATTAAAACCTTTAAAAAATATATGATAAAATACGATATTCTCTCTCCCTGCCTGTATCTGTCTAGTAGAGCACATTTTAGGGGTAAAAAAATCTAGACAGTTTAAACTAAAAGAACTTTTCTGACTATTGTATCCCACAGTCTTTAGTGAAGTAAATAATAATTTATTTATTATCATGAAGCAAATGCAATGCCCTAATTGCCAGTCTGATAACTAGTACAGTTGAAAAAAAAATTGCAGTTGAACTTGCATCCCCAAGAATTATTTTCCTGGAAAGAAAGTACTAGAACTTTCTAGAAGGAGTGCACAGATATCTCAGTTCTGCAGATACCCAACTCCTAAAAATATCCCAGAACTTTTTATTGATATGTTTGGAGGGAAAAAAAATCTGACAGTTCCTCAAACACAGGCCTTAGGCACCCATAAGAGACTGTGCTCAGGGGCACCTGGGTGGCTCAGTCAGTTAAGCATCTGCCTCCTGCTCAGGTCATGATTTCCTGGTCCTAGAATCAAGTTTTACGTTTGGCTCCCTGCTCAGTGGGGAGTCTGCTACTCCCTCTCCCTCTGCCCCTCCCACCCCTGCTCCTGTGCGCGCTCTCTCTCTCACTCACTGGCATGCTCTTTCTCTCAAATAAATACAATCTTTTATTTATTTATTTATTTATTTTTAAAGATTTTATTTATTCATTTGACACAGAGAGGGAGATTACAAGTAGGCAGAGAGGCAGGCAGAGACAGGGAGAGGAGGAAGCAGGCTCCCTGCTGAGCAGAGAGCCCGATGTGGGCCTCGATCCCAGGACCCTGGGATCATGACCTGAGCCGAAGGCAGAGGCTTTAACCCACTGAGCCAGCCAGGCGCCCTAAATACAATCTTTTAAAAAAAGAGGTTGTGCTCAGGAAGTTCTTCCCTTTCAAAATCCCCAACTGGTCCTTTCAGAGCATTTCCTCAAGGCTACTCTAATTTTAGACTAGCCAGTATCTTTATTCTTCTGTCAAGTTTCTCCTTTAACATCTTAATCCAGTAGGGGTAACCAATCTTAACTTTTTTTTTTTAACTTGGAAACACTGAGAAGAGAGTTACTGAATACCTATATACAAAGCTCAGTCAGGTTCACTTCAGCGATCCCAGCTTCCTCTTTGGGTTTTCCTTCCTNTTATTTATTTATTTGACAGAGAGAGAGAGATCACAAGTAGGCAGAGAGGCAGGCAGAGAGAGAGGAGGAAGCAGGCTCCCTGCTGAGCAGGGAGCCCGATGCGGGCCTCGATCCCAGGACCCTGAGATCATGACCTGAGTCAAAGGCAGAGGCGTTAACCCACTGAGCCACCCAGGCGCCCCCTTCCTACTTTCTATAACCCTCTCCCTTCTCCATGGTGTCCAAGGCCTTAAGTCTGGTGTGTCTTACTGCATTATATGGTCTGTATAATTGCATTAGGTAATTCAGGAGTGTCTACACTCTGAAAGGAGCTGGGGGTACCCACCGGAAGAAAATCACTCCCATTAGCATGCCTGAAAACTCAGGGACACCCCTGCTGTGATCTGATCTGATCTGAGGGGTTACTCCAAAATACTTCCCTACCCCACATCTCTCAAGCCCATCCCTGACTGATCACCTTCCCCCAGAAGGTGGAGCCTATTTTCCAAACCACAACAGTTTGGAAAGGTTCAAAGGAAGAGTTCTTTTGCCAATTCCACGTGTAAATGACAGTCTGGGGGGCAGTGTTTGGACACAGCTATTTGGAACTATATAAATATTTACATGCTTAATGGTGACAATAGGCCAACTTATCTTCAGACTTTAAATGGTTTGAAAAACATCAGGAACAGAGGCAACTTGGTAGTATGATTCTGTTGCTCAAATGTGAGATTCCAAAGGGGAGTGGGGGAAAACCACTGGCCTCCCTGTTCAGAAGGTTCTAGCTAGTGGCTCCTCAAATCCTCATTTTGTCAAAGGTTACCTTTGGAACAGCAGCAGGTAGTTATGGTTATAATTATATAGTTTTTCATTATTCCATTTATGCTAGAATTATTTTATCACAATGCCATGAGGTAAGCACTATTATTATTCCCCTTTCATACATGAGGAAACCAAGGCTCAGAGATGTTAATCTGCCCAAGCCAGAGTCTCAGTCCAGGCCAATGTTTGTTTGACTCCAATCAAGTTTGCAGGCTTTCCATTACACTGGGTGGGTTCTGACTCTATAGTTGATGCATTTGCCTTCAGGAAGTTTCCTCCCCCTGACCTGGCAATAGGTCTCTAGCTCTCTTAACATCACTTCTACCCATTTGGCTGACAGTCCCACACCCTACTGCTCAGAGGTCTCCTACTCATTCCACCCCTGGGTTTTACCGGGCTCATTGACAGGCCTGCTCTCTGCTGCCCCCTCCTGGTCCAACCCAAGACCTATCCCAGGGGCAGCTGCACTGAAAGGCACCTGCTCCCTTATTTGCAGCCCCAATCCTACCTAGCTTGCCCAGCTGGCCCACTAAACAGCAGGTCTAGAAAGAAGAACGATTCATCTAATTAGCTTACATTTGACATTGTCAAAGATTTCCCAGACTCTGACACTGATACCTGTTTCAGAAGTTGTACATTTCTACAACCCATTTTAAGATCACCTGTTCTCTGTATTGATAATTAAGTGTCAAGGTGACAAAGTGACCAGGGTAAAGTGCTCTTGTTCCCAAAAGACATTGAAAACACTGAAAAATTCAAATTTCTTTACAGTAAATTTTGACACTCACTGAAAAACTAAAGAGAGTATCAAGGAAATTTGTTTTGTGTTTAGATGCCATGCTGAGAATAACTGAGGGAAAGCACACCTAGAAAACACATGGAGAATTGCTCTCACCAAGTCTCTTATCCTTAGTACAATAGAAGATGCTAGGGTGACCAGTGGGTAGCAGAAACTTTGACTAGGAAGCACTAGGTCCTAGGTCCTGCCTAGGAAGCACTGTTGGAATTTCTTCTTTTGTATTCAAAATGAAGTCCTCAGCAAAGGCAGTCTTCTTGACAAGGTCAGGGCATTCAACAGTATCTAAGACAGCCAACTCGACTGAAAAAGATTTCTAAAAGGGACCTATAAAGAGCACTGGATTAGGAGTCAGAGGACCTAGGTGCTAATTCCAAGCATTGCAACTAATTAGAAGTGAAGTTCTCACAAGTAAGAAAAGACTTAGTAGGATGACAGTGGTCTAACTAGAAAAGCCATAGAACTTTTTAAAAATTTTACTACAAAGAAGCCATGATTCTAATGCTGGTACTGTAAAAAGAAAAGTCATAGATGTTACGGGGCAGTTATATTAGATAAGACTGTGTTAACATGATGTAAAATAATAATACCTGACAACGTTTATGGAGCACTTTTACCATATGCCGGGTGCCATATTAAAACCCATTTAAATCCTCATATCAGGGACGCTTGGGTGGCTCAGTCAGTTAAGCATATGCCTTCGGCTCAGGTCATGATCCCAGGGTCCTGAGATCGAGCCCCGCATCAGGCTCCCTGCTCAGTGGGGAGTCTGCTTCTCCCTCTTCCTCTGTCACCCCCCAGCCTGCTCATGTTCTCTCTCTCACTCTCTCAAATAAATAAATAAAATCTTTAACAAAAAAATAAATAAATCCTCATATCAAGCCCATGAGGCAGGTTCTCTTAGTTTAGAAAAGGTAAGCAACCTGCTCAGGGCCTCGTAACTAGAAAGCGGCCGAACTGGGAAATGACCCACTATGTATGTATAGAGTGTAGGGTACATGGGCGTGTGTGCGTGCGCATGTGTGCACGTCTGGCTCTAAAGCATGTGCTAGTGCTTCTATCACTACCTCTTCGCTTTAACACATGGTTATGAGTTGTTAGTGTTTATAATGAAATTATTTAAAAACAGGTAACACGTGCATATGGGACATGACACAAAAGGTAAAAAAAAAAAAGCGAAAACTAAGTCTGATATACATAGTCCCCCAGCCACCCAAAAACCTACTCAGGACACAACACTGTTAGCAGTTGCTTTTCAAATGAAAAAAAAAATTATTTTTGCAGTGGTCTAGTCCCTCCATCATTTTTCACAGTCCATATAAACCTAAGCCATGTTATTACGGATTTCTACTTGAATTTTTAAAATTTTTTGTGTAAAACATTCTTCAAAACTGATCCCATAGAAAACATGGAAACAGCTCATAGTGCATCATGAATGTTAATGCTTTTCAGACATTAATTGTTCAATTTGGCTAATCAAGCTCAGTGATATGGTATATTCTAATTCTTTTACATTTTCTATTTCGATGACGTAACTTCTTGTTACAATAAGATGGAACATCTGTCTGATGAAAAATGGGCCATTATTATTCATCTTAAGCCATGAAGCATCGTTCAACAGCTCTGAACTAATGGTCATTACATCAAATAGGTTTTACTTTAATCATTATTTCTAATACATGTGAAATTAATACACAGTGTTTGTTACTGAGCACTAGAATATAATTCTAGAAGAAGCAATTAATGTCTATCAGAAGTTTTTTGAAATATGATTATCAAATACTCGGCTAATGAATCATTTGCATATCTGAAATTATGACCTAAACGTTAAGCATTCTTGTGATAGGACACATTAGGTTTAATAATGAAAAAAAAGAACGAGAGAGATTTCAAATATTAAGTTATATACATTGTCCAATTCCCTGGCAGCTCAGAATTTTTTCTGAGGAGAATTCATTTTGAAAAGAACAGTTAAACAGCTTCAGGGAAAGGCCCCTCAGGGGCTTTTCCAGGAATTGGAATTTTCATTTCTCTTATTTCTTTTATTTACATTTAAAAAAAGGAAAGTAGTTTAGAAGACCTGCATCTCTCAATTAAAAAAAATCATGGTTAATTGTCAAATTCAATCTCTATATAGAGAAATGCCATCCATTTCCAAATGTTGCTTGTAAATTCTCCCAGCAAAGGGGCAAGGAATAATACACTGTATTTCCCCTGCAGTGTTATATTGCACGTTCACCTTAAGGAGCATATGCTGCTCTTTTGAAATATGCAGACTCCCCTTTCATTGTACAGGGCCTCTGTGAAAAGATTGAGGGCTCTACAGAATTACCATATGAATAGGCTAACATACCTCCCAAGAAGCCCCTGCACGAGGGGGCACAAAAGGAGGAGATCCTTTTATTCATTTTGTAGTTAATGAAGAGTAAGAGGACCCTTTCTGACCAATTTTCGTGGGGACTCAGAATTTAAAGTTAAAATGTTGCATAGAGAAAAGACCCATATAAACTTGGGGCTCTATTCTTTCCTCCTTTATAACCAACCTAGCACACTGAACAAGGCAAATGTGTAATATCTGAAAAGAATAATTGCTGGTATCAATACTAATCATTGAAAGCCAATAAGGTCGGTCATCACTGTTCTTGCCAATCGGCTGATCAATTGCAATCACTTTAGCAACAATGCTTTACCTGCAAGAGATGGACCTTCAGGATTAGGTTAGGGTCAGTATTCCAAATGTGAGGTCATGGTCGGGCGGCTGTTAATATGGTGTTTCTGGGGAAGAGAACCTAGGAAGTGCAAATGAAACCAGGTACTCAGTCCAAAGGAATAAGGCCAGATTGCACAGGATTACTATTAGCAAAGGTTTAAGCAGACCTCAAGAGCCATTTGCTAAGGTGATTAGAGTACCTGCTGCTCTGGTCGGCTCTCATGTACAGCTCCCTAGATCTTTCCCACTTAGAAGAAAGAGTTAAGTGTCACTTCTTCCAGGTGCCACCTCCCATGACCTCAGCATCTAGGTTAGCTGTCCTCCTAACCTAGCAATACCCTGTACTTCTTGCAATATTACACAAAAATCCTGGCATCAGGGCGCCTGGGTGGCTCAGTGGGTTAAAGCCGCTGCCTTCGGCTCAGGTCATGATCCCAGGGTCCTGGGATCGAGGCCCACATCGGGCTCTCTGCTCGGCGGGGAGCCTGCTTCCTCCTCTCTCCTCTCTCTCTGCCTGCCTCTCTGCCTACTTGTAATCTCTCTCTCTCTGTGTCAAATGAATAAATAAAATCTTTAAAAAAAAAAAAAAAATCCTGGCATCATTACATAGAAATGCTTCCATGTCTATCATTCTCATTATGTTGTATAAGCTCTATGAGGTTCACAACCATGGCCATACTGTTCTTTGTCATGTCCAGTCTAGAATACAATGTCAAGCATGTATTTGATGCTCAGCAAGTATTTGCAGACTAATAAAAAGCTTCATCCTAGGTGGAAACTAAGTCTACGCCATAACCATGGTTAGGGAACTGGGCCCAGGAAACCTGGCCAATTGTTTCATGGCAGAGGTGTGTTGACAAGTCCCTGTCCATGGAGCGGTCAATCTGTTGGACTAGATCACCACGGTTTTGGTTCAAGGGTGATATTTTCTGTTAGAGCTGCACTGTTACCCAGAGTGTCACTAGAATTAGATGGGAGGAAATTAGATGGGAAGCCAGAAGGGTGCAGAATCAGGGTGAGAGGCACAAGAATAAGTAGAGGAGGCTAGGGTGAGAAACAACCTGGGCCCTGAGTGAGGTGGGATGGGGTGGGAATGGAAAGATTCTATAAAACCAAACCTGTAGAGACAGGAGGCTAAAACTTTGCATTAAGATGAGAGTCATTGGGTGCCTGGGTGACTCAGTGGGTTAAAGCCTCTGCCTTCGGCTCAGGTCATGATCTCAGGGTCCTGGGATCGAGGCCCGCATCGGGCTTCCTGCTCAGCCATCAGCCTGCTTCCTCCTCTCTCTCTGCCTGCCTCTCGGCCTACTTGTGATCTCTCTCTCTCTGTCAAATAAATAAATAAAATATTTTTTAAAAAAGATGAGAGTCATCATGGGATGCCTGGATGGTGAAGTCAGTTAAGCATCTGCCTTTGGCTCAGGTCATGAGCCCAGGGTCCTAGGATCAATTCACCCATGGCGTTGGGCTTCTTGCTCAGCGGGGATCTTATTTTCCTTCTGCCTGCNTCTCTCTCTCACTCTCTCTCTCTCTCTCTCTCTCTCTCTCTCTCTCTCTCACACACACACACACACACACGCATACACACAGATAAATAAAATACTAAAAAAATAAGATGAGAGTGATCAAACTGTGTCCTGTAGGCCAAATCTAATCCTCAGTCTATTTTTGTACACCCTGGAATTTAAGAATGGCTTTTGTTATTAAATGGTTGGGAGAAGAAAAAAGGAGGAGGAAGAAGAGGAGAAGAAAAGGCAGCAGCAGCAACAGAGACTGTATGTGGCCCACAAAGCCTAAAATATTTGCTATCTGGTCCTTTACAGAAAAAGTTTGCCACTCGCTGATTTAAGTGAATAAAATCAAGAAAGCAAAAGCAAACCTATCCCCAAGCACAGACAAGCTCATATACACACATGCATGTGCGTGCACACACACAAACACACACACACACACACGCACTGTAATCATGGAATACCATTTTGTTATAATTTGAAAATACCAAAGGCATTTTGCCCCGTGAATTATGTAAAAATGCAAATTAACCATTTGTATTCTTTGGTAACCAATCTAACCATAAATACAATACTTTGCAAGGTATTATTCCCATACATTTTTTGAAGACTGATTTTTGTCTACACTAACCTCTCAGAGATGGATGTCTTATCCAGCCTCTGCTGTAATCATTCTGTTTGCCCTTGGACCTTTACCTAATTATGAGAATTTTGCACCTCCAGAGAAGAGACTGCATAATGTGAATATATTTGAAAGATAGTAACTTTGATTTGATCTCATTCGGTAATGTTCTTTGAAATACAGTCATAGAGTGTTTCAGAGCTGGAAGGTATTTCAGAGATCACATCCCATCCGAAACCCTTGTTTTACCATGAGGAACACAAGAGATTAAGTAATTTATCTGAGGTTTAAGATAAATCAAGGGCAGATAGAGACCCAGAAATCCTGGTTCCAAGCTCTCTCATACCGCAGCTTCCACATAGTATCTATCCCATCCCTAAACTCCTAGACGGCCACACTGTGCATTTCCTCTCTCTCACGAGTGTAGAGCCCACTGCCTGACACTTAGTTAGTATTCCAAAATGTGTGTTGAATAAATGAATGGATGTTAATCGCGGCTAACATTTACTTTGTACTTACCATGTGCCAGGCACTATGCCAAACACTTTTACACGCATTATCTCAGTTGACTCTCATAACAACCCTTGGAGTAGGGTTTGTTTGTTTTTTTTTTCATTTTACTCTATTTTACAAATGAGAAAAGTGAGGCACAGAAAGATGAAGTGATTTGCCCAAAGTCACACAGCTAGGGAGTTGTAAAATTAGGTTTGGAATCGAGGTCTTTCTAACTCCAGAGCCAGCATTTTTCATCATCACCCTAAAAGTGTGGCAAGGACCAATGAAAACATCAATTCTGAAATTATACTGAAATGTTAAGCCTGTGTGCTTACTCATCAAAACACAATTTCCTACCATGCCTTTACTCAGCAAATGAAGCCCAGCGAACAGGACCCTCAGTTTGTTTTTCCTGGCTTTGCCCCGACTCCCTGTGTGGCCCCACACAATCAGCTAATCTCTCAAGTTCCCTAGTTCCCCAAATCCATTACATAGTCCTGCTTTTTGTGGCACCCCAGGGTGTCTGCAATTATCTCAGAGGGGTTTCGTGAAATTCTCAAAACAAATTTTAAACGCAATCCTTTTTTTTTTTTAAAGAACATATGCTTTACAAAGCCTTTAGGAGGATAGAAGGGATTTCCTTCAATCAAAACAAAACATGAAAATGTGGCCATAGTTTTTAATATTCCCAGAATTTGAGCTGAATGTTAAGGGATGCAGCTCCATCTGCTGGACATCGAACACAGTAATAATAATAGAAATTAAATCTCGATAACAGGGCTTATTTCTAGTCTGTAGCATCTGTTTCAAATATCCATTTTATTAAATTACAAAAGATACATGGCTATTATAAAAAAATTGTAAAACAAAATTTGCCATGGATAATAAAAGCATAATCTTGCCTCTCTGAGATACCTATCACATTAACAGTTCTTCCCTCTGTTTCTATGCACCTGTATCTCTTTCTACACAGGTAGGAACATATACGTACAGTCATATATACTCTTTATATTTTGAAAAATTATATAACAAGCGTTTAATAGTTACGATAGGCAGAATTTTTAATAGCAACGTAATATTCTATGTTAAGATTATACAAGAGGGGGCGCCTGGGTGGCTCAGTGGGTTAAAGCCTCTGGTTTCGGCTCAGGTCATGATCTCAGGGTCCTGGGATCGAGGCCCGCATCGGGCTCCCTGCTCGGCAGGGAGCCTGCTTCCCCCTATCTCTCTGCCTGCCTCTCTGCCTCCTTGTGATCTCTCTCCCTCTGTGAAATAAATAAAATCTTAAAAAAAAAAGATTATACAAGAGGGGCACCTGGATGGCTTGGTTGGTTGAGCATCCCACTCTTGGTTTCTGCTCAGGTCAGGCACTTGGGTCTCCCTGCACAGCAGGGAATCTGCTGCTCCCTCTCCCTCCCCTACTGCTTTTCCTCTCACTCAAGCTTTGTGCACGCCCGCTCTCTCCCCCAAATAATTAAATAAAATCTTTTTTTAAAAAAAAGATTATACAATAATGTATTTACCCACATGGCCATTGTTGGGCATTTATGGTGATTGACAATTTGGTTATTATAATGAGCATCTCTTTGCATAAATTTTGTCCAGATTTTGGCTTACTTCCTGGGGAGTGATTGCTATTAACAGTGGAACTATGGGTTAAAGGGTAGAATTATATTTTAGTTCCTGAAACATATTGCCAAATTGCTTTCCAGAAAGACTACATCAGTTTACCCTCCCATTATCAGCGTATGAATGGCTTTCTTATGCCACCCTTGCTAACACAGAGTATTGTCTTTCCTCATCTTTGCTAATTAATAGGTGAAAATTGGTCTCTTGTTGTTCCATTAGCATTTTTGATTACTACTGCAGGTGAACATTTATTCATATGTTTATTAGCCATTCACATTTCCTCTTTTGTGACTTGTTCATTAATGTCATTTTCCCATTGAGAGCCTTTGTATTTTCTTATTATTTTGTATGTGCTTTTTAGATATTAAAGACATTATTTTTTCTCTCATATTTATGGCAAATACTTTATTTTTCTCTCATATTTATGGCAAGTATTTTTCCAAGCTTGTTCTTATATTTGACATGTAGAGGCTTTTCATTTTTTATCGTCAAATATTTTAATAGTTTCTTTTTTATTTTAATAGTTTCTTTTATGATTTTTCTCCAATTGCTTTTAGGCTTAGCATGTCCTCTACAAAGAAATGGGATAAATATTCATATTTTCATGGTTTTGATTTTTGATCCACATTTTTATGGCCTCCATTTTTTTATTCACCTGGAATTAATTTTGATGTGAAATATGAGACATGAGGATATATTTTTATAGTTTTTTAAGACTTTAATTTATTTGAGAGAGAGAGAAAGAGAGTGAGCGGGGAAGACAGAGGGAGAGCGAGAGGCAGGCTTCCCGAGAGCAGGGAGCCCAACACAGGACTCAATCCCAGGATCCAGAGATCATGACCTGAGTCAAAGGCAGGCGCTTCACTGACTGAGCCACCCAGGCACCCTGAGGATATATTTTTAAATATCACATTCATTGAATTGCTCTTCCCTGCTTTATTGAGTTGTTAAATTATCACCAACATATATTTCACATAGCACCGTCCTTATGCTCCACAGAGAGTTGCAAAGGTTCAAATTTGGCAGTTAACTTTGGAATGGTTTGCTTTTGGTTGACAAAGAATCTGGAGATACTTAGGGAGCCATTTAAGAGTTTTGAGCAGGTCATTAACATGATCATGTCTGTGGTATTAAAACAAGGTGACTAACATAAACTGTAGGGTAAGAATAGAGCAAAGGGACGTTTGGAGACATCCATGCCAGACGGTTGACAGTTCTCTGAACGATTTGGATTCTCTCCTGAGTCTTAATAGGCATCTTCCACCCTGCCTTTTTAAAAGAAAGAATCTAGTAATTTTGGTATATTCTGGACACTGTGTTAAGCACTTTATATATATTATCTCATTAACTGTCCTCAAACCCCAATTAGGTAGGTATTATCACCCCCTTTTCATAGATAAAGAAATTGAGATCCTAAAAAAAAAAAAGAAGAGAAATTGAGGTCTAGAGATGTCATATAAATTGTTCAAGGTCCCACACCTAGTGAGTTGGAGGAGGCAGGACTCAAACCTAAGGATTTGGGGGTAATTAAATGAATGTAAAACACCTAAAACAGTACCCGGCTTGGTAAATGGCAGCTTCTCATCCTGTCACCCAACATCAGATCTTTATGAACTTGAAATTTTATATAAAAATATGCTGGTGTTGGACACCTGGGTGGTTCAGTCAGGTAAGCATCTGCCTTAGGCTTGGGTCATGGTCCCAGAGTCCTGGGATTGAGCCCCACATCAGGTTCCCTGCTCAGTGGGGAGTCTGCTTCTCCCTGTGACCCTCCCCTCTCTCATGCTCCCTCTCTCTCACTCTCTCAAATGAATAAATAAAATCTTTAAAAAAATATGCTGGTATCACATGAACAAAATATTCCAGCAATTATAGGAGCCTTAGTCAAACTTAATTGGGAACTATTTTGTTCCTCCAACATTTGTGTAAAATGAGCTCTAGGGGGGCAGTCAGGAAGCCTGGCTTCTAGTCCACCTTCTAGTACTAGGTAGTTATGTGACCTTGGGCAAGTCATTTGACCACAAAATCCCCTTGTCTGCAGAACAACAACAAAAAGCAATCATATCCTTCATGAGGTCTTCTGTATAAAATAAAAGCAAATCTGAAATGGCTGGAAAAGTTCAAAATTCTACATGATTTTATGGATTTCCCAATTAAGCTATCAATATTCTTAGGCCATGAAAATGCCTATGGAAGCCATTGCAACAAACAATGAATATGCCCTCTTTGTTTCAATTTGTTTTGTTTTTATTTTTCATTATGTCAATTTTCAAACATACACAAAAGGAGAGAGAATAGTGTAATTAACTCCCATGACCAATTACCTGGCTTTAATGAACATCAACTCTGCCTTGCTTTTTCTGATGCTGCCTCCCAATATTTTATTCTTCTGTGTATTTTAAAGCAAAATCTAAAACATATGAATATGGTCCATTTTTATGATGACAAAAATAATGAAGGAATTTTATTTGTTTTTTTCAAATCCGGAGGAAAAATTCATTTTAAAATCTGGCAAAATCCAAGCTGGTGTTAATTTCACTTGATCCTTCTGCCTTTAAAATGTCTCAGAAAATGAATCTCCAATCTAAATACATAATACATTAATTCATCAGTCCAGGCCAAGGGCTAGTGAATTCTAATTGTCTGTGGAAGACAAGCATGTGGGGGGTTCCTGCTAGTCTATGCAGAGGGCAGCATTTTCATTTCTATAATAACAGTATTCATAACATGAAATGTTTAGCTGGTTTAGTATATTAAGCCAGTCTGGCTTGAGGGTAATTCTGACCAGAGATTCAACTATTCTTGACAAAGTGAGTGAAAGCAAGAAGAATAATTAAAATTATCTTCTTCAAGAAGAAATTTTTTAAAAGATTTATTTATTTATTTATTTGACAGAGAGAGAGAGAGAGAGATCACAAGTAGACAGAGAGGCAGGCAGAGAGAGGAGGAAGCAGGCTCCCCGCTGAGCAGAGAGCCCGATGCGGGGCTTGATCCCAGGACCCTGAGACCATGACCTGACCCAAAGGCAGAGGCTCAACCTACTGAGCCACCCAGGCACCCCAAGAAGAAATTTTTTTTAAAGAAAGAAAAATGAGGGCGCCTGGGTGGCTCAGTGGGTTAAAGCCTCTGCT
>LNAC01000955.1:304127-315185 GCA_002007465.1 Ailurus styani | reverse complement strand
AATCTTAAAAAAAAAAAAAAAAAAGAAAGTTAGAAAGTTCCCATATGACCCAAGAATTCCACTCATATATATACACACATGCTTATACACACACACACACACACACACACACACACACACCCAAGAGAATTCAAAATACATATATATGTATACCCATATATATAGCATATATATAACATATATACATATATATACCCAAGAGAATTCAAAACATATAGCCACACAAAAACTTGCACACGAGTGTTCATAGCAGCATTATTCGTAAGCCCAAAGTGGAAACAGTGCAAATGTCCATCAACTGATAAATGGATAAGCAAAATGGAATACTATAGAATATTATTCGGCCATAAAAAGGAATGAAGTACTAATACATGCTACAACGTGAGTGAACCTTGAAAACATAATACTAAGTGAAACAAGCTAGACACAAAAGACACAGAGATTGGGATTCCATTTATATGAAATGTCCAGAATAAGCAAATCACTAGAGAGAGAATGTAAATTAATAACTGCCAAAGTCTGGGGGATTGGGAAAGAAGGGTATGAAGAATGACTGCTAATGAGTACCTGATTTCTTTTTTAGGGTGATGAAAATGTTCTAGAATTAGATAATGGTAATGGTTGCACAACTGTATGAATATACTAAAAACCACCGAATTTTATACTAAATTTTTTTAAAATAAACAAAAAATCTATTGAGGTTATGTGTTGTACCATTTATGGGATTTTGTATTCTATTCCATTGATCTATGTGTCTATTCTTCAGCCAATACCACACTGCCTTAAGTACTATACTTGTATAGTAAGTCTTAAAAATAGGAATAGTGGTTCCTCCCACTTTGTTCCTTTTTAGCCATTTTAGTTCTTTTTTCTTTTCTTCTTTTTTAAAAATATTTTATTTATTTATTTGACAGAGGGAGAGAGCACAAGCAGGGGAAGTGGGAGAGGGAGAAGGAGAAGCAGACTTCCTGGTGAGCAGGGAGCCCAATGCTGGACTCCATCCCAGGACCCTGGGATCATGATCTGAGCCGAAGGCAGACACTCAACCGACTGAGCCACCCAGGCGCTCCCCTCCTTTTCCTTTTCATACAGTTTTAAAATTAAGCTTGATTATATCTACAAAATATATTGGTGGGCTTTTGATAGGAATTGTATTATACCTATGGATCAATTTGAGAGGAACTGATATTTCTACTATGTTGAATCTTCTTCTAATCCATTGAATCTCTCCATTTATTTAGTTGATTTCTTTCATTTGTGTTTTAAAATTTTTGGTATATACTATATAGATCCTATAATTTTTTTATTAGATATATATCTATTCCAATTTTTTGGAGTGATTTAAATGGCATATATTTTTAATTTTTGTTTCCACATGTTCTTTGCTAGCACTCACTCATTAATCCTACAAACTAAAAAAAAACTCTTCACTTTTTAAAAACATTTATTCATTCATTCATTTAAGTAATCTCTATACCCAATGTGGGGCTCAAACTCACAACCCTGAGATCAAGAGTCTGATGCCCTTCTGACTGAGCCAGCAAGGCACCCCTAGAAACTTTTTTTATACTCCTTTTCTATACAGACAATCAATCGTGTAATCTAAAAACAGAGAGGTTTTATTTCTTCCTTTCTAATATGTATGCATTTTATCTCCTTTTCTTGCCTTATTGAGCTGGCTAGAACTTCTGCTACTATGATGAATAAAGAGTGGAGAAAGCAGACATTCTTCGTCTTGTCCCTGATCTTACGGGGAAAGCACTCAATCTTTTGCTATTAAGTATCGTGACAGCTGCAACATTTTTATAGACTCTTTATCAAGTTGAGAAAATTTTTCTCTATATTTAATTTTCTAGTTTTTATTTTTTACTCATGAATGAGTGTTGAATTTTGTCACATGCATTTTCTGCATCAATTGATATAATCGTACAATTTTTCTCCTTTAGTCTGTTATAGGGAATTATTTTAATTTTCCAATATTGGCCCAGCCTTGTATTCCTGGAATAAATCCCACTTAATCGTGACATATAATTCTTTTTTGGTAAGAATTGCAAAGAGGAGCACGTGGGTGGCTCAGTTAAGCGTCCAGCTCTTGGTTTAGGCTCAGGTCATGATCTCAGGGTCCTGAGATCAAGCCCTGCATTGGGCTCCCAGCTCAGCAGGGAGTCCGCTTCCCCTCTCTCTCCCCCTGCCCTTCCCCCTGCTTGTGAACTCTCTCTAAAATAAATAAATAAATAAATAAATAAATAAATAAATAAATAAATCTAAAAAAAGAATTGCAAAGATTTGTTGAGAAAATCTGCATCTAAAGATCATGAGATATACTGGTCTGTGCTTTTCCCTTTTTTGTACTGCCTTTGTCTGGCTTTGCTATTAGGGTACCATACTGACTTCACATAATGAGTTGGCAAGTGTACTGCCTTCTGCTATTTCCTGGAAAAGATTGTGTAGAACTGATACGAATTTTTCTCAAACATTTGGTAGAATTGTCCAGTGAAATGATTAGGGTCAGATTTCTTTATGAAAGTATTTTTTTTAATTTATTTATTTATTTTTGAGATAGGAAGTGTGCGAGCAGGGGGAGGGTCAGGGAGAGAGGGAGTGAAACGGACTCCCTGTTGAAGGCAGAGCCCCATGTGGGGCTCCATCTTACGAACCTGAAATCATGACCTGAGCTGAAATCAAGAGTCCTAAAGTTTAACTAACTAAGCCATCCAAGTGCCCCTCGTTATGAAAGCTTTTAAATTACAAATCCAATTTCTTTAATAGTTATAGGACTATTCATATTATCTATTTAGCATTAATTACGTGAGTTTTGGTAGTTGTATTTCTCAAGCAATTGGTCCATTTCATCCATGTTTTGTAATTTGTGTCAGTAGAGGGTGCCTGGGTGGCTCAGTCAGTTAAGCATCTGTCTGGCTCAGGCCATGATCCCAAGGTTCTGGGATGGAGCCCCATGTCAGGCTCCCTGCTCAGTGGGGAGACTGCTTCTCCCTCTCCCTCTCTCTGTCTGCTGCTCCCCATGCTTGTTCTCTCTCTGTCAAATAAATCAAATCTTTAAAAAAATAATTTATGTCAGTAGTTATTCATAGTATTGCATTACTATTCTCTAATGACTGAAGGATCTGTAGTAAAATCCCCCACTTAATACCTGATACTGGTAATTTGTATCTTCTCTCTTTTTATCTTTTTCAGTCTTGCTAGAGGATTATGAATTTTACTGATAATTCCAAAGAACTTGCTTTTGTTTCACTGATTTTCTCTATTGTTTTCCTATTTTCAATTTCATTTATTTCTCCTCTTTATTATTTCTTGTACCTGCCTTGGGTTTGTTTTATTCTTTCTCTAGTTTATTTCAGGTGGTCACTTAGATTATTGATTTGAGGTCCTTCCTCTTTTCTATTTTACGTATTTTGTGCTATAAATTTCTCTCTCAGCAACAACTCTGTATAGACCTGCTAATCTTTTTGTTGCTGTTCATTATAGGGTGGTTTTTTATGAGATTCCTACTTTAATGGCGCCCTCTTCTGTCAGCATAACAAAGTCCAGATAGTTAATAAATTTGTGTTTCTATTTCTGTGACAGGGGAGAGTTCATGTGCTTTCTGATTTTGTGATTCTCTGTCTTCATGTCAGCTCTAACTTTTGCCCTTTTTCTTTCCCCTCCACCACTCAATTGACAAAGGGTTCTTCTCCATTGCTTTTTACCTGTTTTTCTTTCCCAGAATCTATGTGTTTCAAACATTGCCCCTTCAAATCACGCATGCTTCTAAGTTTCTTTCCCGTAGTTTCTGCTCTGTTCCACCTAACCAGTTTTTTTTTAAAGATTTTATTTATTTATTTGACACAGAGAGATTACAAGTAGGCAGAGAGGCAGGCAGAGAGACGGAGAGGAGGAAGCAGGCTCCCTGCTGAGCAGAGAGCCCGATGCGGGCCTCGATCCCAGGACACTGAGATCATGACCTGAGCCAAAGGCAGAGGCTTTAACCCACTGAGCCACCCAGGCGCCCTCCACCTAACCAGTTTAAAAAATTTAGGGTGAACTTGATCTTTCTGGTAGTGGTTTTGATATAACTTTAGGCTTTTTAGCTATTTTCCCTCTTCTGTTGTCCCCTCAGGTTTTCTCTATCAGCCTTGCTCACCACAAAACTTTGTAAGAGAACAGGTGGAAGAGCAAGGAAACATGAGACATAACACACTATAATTTGGTGTTCTCTCTCCTTTCACTTACAATTATTTTGAACTTTCCATATTCTTTTTCTTCCAGTTATGGTGAGGGTATGGTTTGGTGTAGTTTTATTTTTCTCTTCTTTTTGTTCTATATTGCTTTTGGAAGAAATGTTGAAATATTGGGCCATAGGTAGCTGCCATTGTTGTCAGCTACCCAGAAATTCTCCATCATACAGAATTCTAATAATGGATGTTATTTATGGTGACTACAAGTATTTCTTAGTGTAAAGATATTTATACTAGGGAAAATGTGGGAAATAATCTATAATTTTCCCAGGGCTAAGCTAATATTTCTCTCTTTTATCCTGTTTTCAATCTCAATGTTTTGTTTGGAATACAAATGCCTCCCCTCTTCTCCCAACTACGAGCACTAAATATGACACCAAGATTCTAATATGTAAATTACTGCAGTTTCTATCTCCAGTATAATATGAATTTCAGGAGTAAATGCAGTAGAGCTTGTCATTCTAGTTGAGAGTGTTTAGTTAGATTAGAAGAGATAACACATCCAAGAGTTTGTTCAAAGATTCATCTGTTTAGACACCAATCTCTCATACACCATGGTTACCTTTGGAGAGACCTCGCTTGCTAAAGCTGTGACAGATAAAAATAGATTTCCTTATAAGACCTGTTCTTAAGACATGATTTCAAAATATATGTTCGTGAATAACATTTCTAATTAAAATTTAGTAGCCAAGTTCTCTCATGGACCTTTTTCAGAAAGTATGATGTTGGAATCAATATAGCAGAGTGGTTGAGGCATGCGATTCTCAGAGCCAGAATGCCTGGATAAATAGCCAAGTTCTGCCATTTTATAGACACGTGACCAAGTTACTAAACGCCTCAGTACCTCTTGTTTTCTCACCTAGAAAACTGAGGTAGTGGTTGCCTGGGTGACTCAGTCACCAATCACTTAACTGACTTAACCCAATCAGTTAAGTGTCTGACTCTTGATGTCGGCTCAGGTTATGATCTCAAGGTCGTGAGATTGAGCCCCGCATTGGGCTCCAGACTGGGTGTGGAGCCCGCTTAAGATTCTCTCTCTCAGTCTCCCTCCATCTCTCCCCAACCCTCTCTCTCTCCCTCCATCTCCCCCCACCCCTCTCTCTTTCTCTTAAAAAAACAAAGAAAAAAGAAAATGGAGGTAGTAACAGTACCTACATCACGCCGTAGTTGGGCGGATTGAGGCACGTAAAATAGTGCATAACATAGTACGTTTGTATAAGTGTAATATTTATCATATAACTTAGTTTTACCAGTATTTTTAAAAGATTTTATTTATTTATTTGAGAGTGAGAGAGAGAGAGAGAGCATGAGCAAGGTAGGAGAGAGGGGCAAAGGGAGAGAAAGAAGCAGACTCCCCACTAAGCAGGAAGCCCACCATGGAGCTCGATCCCAGAACCCTGAGATCATGACCTGACCAATCCCAAGACCCTGAGATCATGGCCTGAACCAAAGGCAGATGTTTAACCAACTGAGCCACCCAGGTGCCCCAGTTTTACCAGTATTTTTAATGACCATATTAATTATCTGTTGTTACATTAAAAAATTGTCACAATTTCACAGTTTAAACAACACCCGTTTCTTATCTCACCATTTCTGTAGGTCAGGGATATGGGCACTGCTTAACTGGGTCCTCTGCCTCAGAGTTTCCTACAAGGCGGCAATGAAGGTGTTGATCTGGGCCTTGGGTTCCGTTCTGAAGGATGACTAGGAAAGAATTTGCTCCAAACTCATGATTGTTAGCAAGTTTTATTTCTTTGTCATTGTCTGTGGGACTGAGGACCCAGTTTCTAGCTAGGCTATTGGCCAGAGCCATCCTAATTTCCTTATTACATGGGACTCCTCAACATGGCAACTTGCGTCATCAAAGCCAGCAAGGTAGAGAGTCAGCTAGAAAGACAGAGGTTACAATCTCTTGGAACCTAATCACAGAAGTAATATCTCATCACCTGTGTCATTTTCTATTGGTTATAAGTAAGTCACTTAAGCCAGCCCACACACAAGGGGGTGACTACCTGACACAGGATCACTGGAGGCCATCTTAGAATCTGTTGACCATACATCTTAACAAGAAAGTCCAGTATTTTTTTTTTGAAGATTTGATTTTTAAGTAAACTATACATGCAACATGGGGCTTGAATTCACAAACCCGAGATCAAAAGCCACATGTTCCACCGGCCTAGCCAGGCAGGCACCCCCCCCCAAAAAAGTGCAGTACAGTAGAGCTGTTTCAGAACATTGATTCTGTAATCAGCTTGCCCAAATTTAAGTGCTGATTAACTTGGGCAGGTTACTGTGAGTCTGTTTCCTCATCTTCACATGAAGTAATAATAGTACTTGGGAGATATTTTGGGAAGGATGAAATATGGATATCTCTGTATTTATCTTCCTTTGAACATACTGAGTCCTTAAAAAATATTAGTTAATATTATTCCAAAGCTAACAGAATAGATATTTAGTTTAATCTGCTAGTGTATTCTGTATATTACTGTTAAACAGTTGATCAGATAGGGCTTGAGAAAAATGAAAAACAAAAGATCATCACAAAATTGTTACTGTTCCCTGTTAATTATGATAACTCTAAAAAGTGTCACTTCTGTATAGACCCTCTGCTAGGTTATGGTTTTTTTTAAAGGCACTTCTATGCTCAGAACTAGATTAATATTGACAATTAGAACTCAATGCCACACATCAGCTATATCTCTAATCCAGCCACAGCATCTGCCACATATGTATAGATTAAGACTTTTAATTGCATTATTATATATTTTCTTTATTTAATTAAATAGAATTCAATATACCATTACTGAGATCCTTCTGTAGTTCAATCCCTTTGCTGGACACTTGAGAATAGAGTTTCTAACCTCAAGGAGCTCAGAGTCTCTACAAAGAGAAAAATAAACATGGGATAGTAATACAGTGTGATATGCACTGAGGCAGAAGTCAGCATATGGTGATATGGGAACATAGAGGAGGAAGATCAACCTAAATTAGGTGAGCCAGCAAACACTTCCTCAATGAGGTGATACCTGACTGGAGGCTTAAAGTATGGGTAAGGAAGGATCTTCTCAGCAGGGGATACAAGAGGTGAAACAGAAATATCCTTGCTCTCAGTTTCATAGTCCAGCGGAGGAGACGAACTCACAAAAAGCTAATAACACCACATGTGATGAAATGCTACAAGAGCATAGGAAAGCACTTTCTGACTGGGGTGAAGGGTGGTCACCAAAGGGTTCATAGAGGAGGAGACAGCTGAGCCAGACTTTAAGGATGGAAAATCATATTGTCATTTGTTTGATCTTCTCCAAGTTTTCTCCATTGGTGCTTCCAGCATTAAGTGAAATTTTCTAGGTTGGGGCCATGTCATTTTTTGTTAATCACCCTTCATTATCCACATGTGATTAAAGAAACAGCCAACTGGAAATTAGAACATTAGAACTATGTACCTGCATTTCACCTTGGCTCTCTCCTGACTTAAGCATTATCATGTCAAGGCATATCCATATATTGCCTGAATAATGGTAGTATTCACATTAATAATAATAATAGTCTAACATTTGTATAATGTGTTCCAGTTTAGAGACATTTTACAGACATTACATTTACAAATTAATTATATTTCAGACATATAGAAAAATACAGAAAATGATAAAATAGCCACCTATAATCACACCACCTAATTAACTGGATATTACTGTTTTACCTTTTTTGCTTTGGCTCTCTCTTTCTCTCTCTAAGAAATAATGTAAAACAGACACATAAATCAATGGAACAGAATAGAGAGCCCAGAAAAAACCCAAGTATATATGGTCAATTAATCTATGACAAAGGAGGCAAGAATATACAATGGGGGAAAGGCAGTCTCTTCAATAAATGGTGTTGGGAATATTGGACAGTACATGCAAAAGAATGAAACTGGACCACTATCTTACACCATTTAAAAAAAAAAACTAAAATAGATTAAAAGACTTGAATGTAAGACCAGCACTATAAAACTCCTAGAAAAAAAACACATGCAGTGAGCACTTTGACAACAGTCTCAGCAATATTTTTTGGACCAGTCTCCTCAGGCAAAGGGTAACAAAAGCTAAAATAAATGGGATTACATTAAACTAAAAAGCTTTTGCACAGCAAAAGAAACCATCAGTGAAATGAAAACACAACCTACTGAATGGGAGAAGATATTTACAAATCATACATCCAATAAGAGGTTAATATCTAAAATATATAAAGAACTTATACAACTTAATATCAAAAGAACAACCCAATTAAAAATGGGGAGAGGACGGGCGCCTGGGTGGCTCAGTGGGTTAATGCCTCTGCTTTCGGCTCAGGTCATGATCTCAGGGTCCTGGGATCGAAGCCCGCATCGGGCTCCCTGCTCGGCGGGGAGCCTGCTTCCCCCTCTCTCTCTCTCTGCCTGCCTCTCTGCCTCCTTGTGATCTCTCTCCCTCTGTGAAATAAATAAATAAAATCTTTAAAAAAAAAAAAAAAAAAAATGGGGAGAGGACCTGAATAGACATTTTTCCAAAGAAGACGTCCAGATGGCCACCAGGCACATGAAAAGATGCTCAATATCACTAATCATCAGAGAAATGCAAATCAAAACCACAATGAGCTATCACCTCACACCTGTCAGATTGGCCATTATCAAAAATACAAAAAAATTACTAGCGTTGGCAAGGATGTGGAGAAAAGGGAATCCTCCCCCACTGTTGGTGGAAATGTAAATTGATGCAGCCACTATGAAAAACAATATGGAGCTTCCTCAAAAAATTAAAAACAGAACTACCATACGATCTGGCAATTCCACTTCTGTGTATCTATCTGAAGAAAACAAAAATACCAATATGAAGAAATATATGTACCTCTAATGTTCACTGCAGTATCACTAACAATAGCCAAGATATGGAAAAAAACCTATGTGTCTATCAATAGATGAAGGGATAATGAAGATGTGAGACACAAAGATCCATACACACACACACACACACACACACACACACACACACACACACACTGGAATATTATACAGCCCATTATAAAGAATGAAATTTTGCCATTTGTGACAACGTGGATATGGATCTAGAGAATATTATGCTAACTAAATAAACCAAAGAAAGACAAATACTGTATAATTTCATTTATATATGGAATCTAATAAATAAAACAAATGAGCAAACAAAACAAAACAGAAACAGACTCATAGACAGAGGAAACTGTTGGCTACCACAGTGGGGAGGGAGTAGGGGGAGGGCAAATAAGTGAACAACATTAAGAGGTACAAACTTCCAGATATAAAATAAATAAATTATGGGAATGTAATGGTCAACACAGAGAATACAGTTGATTCTTGAATAACAAGGGTTTGAACTGCTTGGGTCCACTTACACATGGATTTTTTTTTCAATAAATATACTGAAAAGGTTTTTGGAGATTTGTGACAATTCGAAAAACTCACAGAGAAATTAGGAATAAGGTACGTCAGAGGGGAGGTAGGAGGGGGGAAGAGTGAAAAAGGTAAAGGGGATTCAGAGTACAGTTATCGTGAAGAGCACTAAGTGATGTACAGAAGTGTTGAATCTGCTTCTCCCTCTCCTTCTGCCTGCTGCTCCCCCTACTTGTGCTCTCTGACAAATAAATAAAATCTTTGGAAAACAATGTTGATGGGGTGCCTAGGTGGCTCAGTCATTAGGCGTCTGCCTTCAGCTCGGATCATGATCCCAGGGTCCTGGTATTGAGCCCGACATCGGGCTCCCTGCTCAGCAGGGAGCCTGCTTCTCCCTCTCCCACTCCCCCTGCTTGTGTTCCCCATCTCGCTGTCTCTCTCTGTCAAATAATAAATAAAATCCTTTTTAAAAATGTTGAATCATTATATTGTACAGCTGACACAAATGTAACACTATGTTCATTAAGATGCAGTATTAAATCATAACTGCATAAAATGGACAGGAGTACATACTGTCACCTTCATAGCCACCTCCTGTTGCTATTATGTGACCTTAAGTGTTGTATCTGCTTATAATGCCTGTGACACTAATCATCTCTACATGAGCAATCTGTCTTTCCAATAAATTGCAAAAAGCAGTAAACAGTGATCTCTTGCAGCTCTCATGTATTTTCCATCACCTTTAGTGCAATACCATAAACCTTCAGTAACACCAGGGGACCCCTACAAAATGCCACTAGTGCTGCTGGAAGTGCTCCCACGAAGCTGAGAAAAGTCATGATATTACAAGAAAAAGTTGAATTGCTTGATATGTACCATAGATTAAGGTCTGCAGCTGCCACTGTCCACCATTTCAACATAAATGGATCCAGCATAAGGACCATTGTAAAAAAAAAAAAAAAGGAAAGGAAATTTGTGAAGCCATTACTGCAGCTAGGCCAACAGGCATGAAAACTTTGCACTTCGGGGCACCTGGGTGGCTCAGTCATTAAGCATCTGCCTTCAGCCCGGGTTGCAATCCCAGGATCCTGGGATCGAGCCCTTCATTGGGTCCCTGCTCAGGAGGAAGCCTGCTTCTCCCCCTCCACTCCCACTGCTTGTGTTCCCTCTCTCGCTGGGTCTCTCTCTGTCAAATAAATAAATAAAATTTAAAAAAAAGAAAACTTTGCACTTCTTCTGAAATAACTTTTTATCTTGTGTTGAAAATGCAGCTTTTGGGGCTACTGGTTGGCTCAGTTGGTAGAGCATGCGACTCTTGATCTCAGGTTTGGAAGTCTGAGCCCCACACTGAATGTAGAGATTACTTAAGAATAAAATCTTTACTAAAAAAAGAAAATGCAGGGGCGCCTGGGTGGCTCAGTGGGTTAAAGCCTCTGC
>LNAC01000955.1:284043-304020 GCA_002007465.1 Ailurus styani | reverse complement strand
TCTCTCTCTGCCTGCCTCTCTGCCTACTTGTGATCTCTCTCTCTGTCAAGTAAATAAAGTCTTAAAAAAAAAAAAGTAAACCATGGCTTTTAAAAAAAAAAGAAAAGAAAATGTAGCTATTATGTGGATGTAGGATTGCTACAAGAAAGGCATAGCTACAGACTCTAATACGATTCAAGAAAAAGCAGTCATTGTGATAACTTAAAGCAAAAGGAAGGTGAAGGATCTAAAGCTGGAGAATTGGGGCGCCTGGGTGGCTCAGTCAGTCGGGCATCTGCCTTCGGCTCAGGTCAAATCCTAGGTTTCTGGGATCGAGTCCTACATCAGGGTCCTTGCTCAGTGGGGAGTCTGCTTCTCCCTCTACCCCTCTTCCTTGTTAGTGCGCTCTCTCGCTCCCTCTCTCTTTCTCTCTCTCTCTCTCACGCTCTCTCTCAAATAAATACATAAGATATAAAAAAAATAAAGATGGAGAATTTAATGCCAGAAAAGGATGGTTTGATTATTTTAGAAAGAGGCTGGGCTTAAAAAGTGTGAAGACAACAGGAGAACCAGCTTCTATCAACCAAGAGCATACATGTTCCCAGACGCCTTTAAAAAAATCATCAAAGAGAGAGGATAGCTGCCTGACCTGGTTTTAAATCCAGAGTAAAGTGCCCTATTCTGGAAAAAAAAAGTGCCACAGAGGACACTTATTGGTAAGGAAGAGAAGCAAGCAGCAGGATTTAAAGCAGGAAGGGATAGACTAACTACTGTTTTGTGTAAATGAAGCCAGGTTTATGATCAGGACTGCCCTTATCTATAAAGCTGTTAACCCCCAAGCCTTGAAGGGAAAAGAAAAACACTAGCTGCCAATCTTTTTGTTGTACAACAAGAAGGCCTGGACAATGAGAACACCTTTTCTGAATTGGTTCCATTGATTCTTTGTGCCTGAAGTCAGGAAGTACCTTGCCAGTAAGGGATTGCCTTTTTTTTAAGATTTTTTATTTATTTATTTGAAAGAGAGAGCAGAGCTAGCAAGAGAGAACACAGTTGGGGGGAGGGGCAGAGGGAGAGGGAGGAGCAGAGCCCCTGATGAGCAAGGAGCCTGATGCAGGCTTGATCCCAGGACTCTGGGATCATGACCTGAGCCAAATGCAGATGCTGAACCAATTGAGCCTTATGGGTGCCCCATCTCCCTAAAGGCTTATTAAAATATTATCACCTTTACTTGATTCTTTATACTTTTCTGTATTATCTACATATTTGAAAATGGATATAGATTTAGTTTATAACAAGAAAAACATATTTAGAAATAGACAATAAAATTAGGCTTAACCCACTGAGCCACCAAGGCACCCCAAGGGACTGCCTTTTACAGTTTTTTGGATATTGGACAATGCCCCTGACCACCCAGAAAACCCCATGAGTTCAAAACCAACGGCATCAAAGTTGCCTACCTGCCCACAAACACAATGTCTCTAATGCAGCCTCTAGACCAGGGGTTCACATGGACCTTTAAGGCTCATTACACATGGTACTCTATGGAAAGGATTTTCAGTGCTATGGAAGAGAACCCAATAGAGAGAATATCATGAATGTCTGGAAGGATTACACCATTAAAGATGCCATCATTGCTACAGAAAAAGCTGTGAAAACCATCAAGCCCCAAACAATAAATTCCTGGGGGAGAAAACTATGTCCAGATGTTGTGAATGACTTCAAAAGATTTACCAATCAAGCCAATCAAAGAAATCATGAAAGAGATTGTGGATATGGCAAAAAAAGAAAGTGGTGGGGGCAGGGCAGGGAGGCAAAGGATTTCAGGATATGGATCTTGGAGAAATTCAAGCATGAATAGACAGCACACCAGAAAAATTAACAGAAGACATCTTGATGGAGATGAGTGCTTCCCAGTGAGCGCCAGACAATGAGAAGCAAGATGTAGGAGTGCGAGAAAACAATTTGACATTAGACAACCTGGTAGAAGGGGTCCAATTATTCAAGACTGCTTTTGGCTTCTTTCACAAAACAGACCCTTTTCTGACACAGGCACTGAAATTAAACAAACAGTGGAAGAAGGATTGGTACCGTAGAGAAACATTTTTAGAGAAATGAAAAAGCAAAAAAAATCAGACAGAAATCACAATACATTTCCATAAAGTTAGACCAAGTGATTGCTTGTCCTGCCTCCCCTTCCCCACCCCGCCACCCCTGAGACAGTAAGACCAACCTCTCTGCTTCCTACCCTCTCCAGTCTACTTAACACGAAGATGACAAGGATGAAGACCTTTATGATGATTCACTTCCACTTAATGAAGAGTAAATAATCATCAGGCTGTATAGTTAATAAACTTAACTGTTGTGTTTGTGTGTCTGCATGGGAAAAATCTAATCACTGTATGGCGAGAATTGTATAAGACATGTTTGTGTCATCATCATCATTTAAGTTTCTTTCTTTTTAAGATTTTATTTATTTATTTCACAGAGGGAGAGAGATCACAAGGAGGCAGAGAGGCAGGCAGAGAGAGAGAGGGGGAAGCAGGCTCCCCGCTGAGCAGGGAGCCCGATGCGGTCCTCAATCCCAGGACCCTGAGATCATGACCTGAGCCGAAAGCAGAGGCTTTAACCCACTGAGCCACCCAGGCGCCCATCATTTAAGTTTCTATCACATGGAATATCATGTGCAGGACCTGTATGTATTCTTATGTAGGCATAAGGTGAGTGAATGTTTAATATAAAATTAATAATATGTTAGTTTGCCTACTGTCTTGTAACTTTGCTCTTAAAGAATTATATTACTGTACAGTATGTCTCTCTCATAATTGAAGAAACTACCATCACAGGTAAGTGGTTTCATTTTAAAATGTAACAATGTTTCCAATACTGTATTATGAATAGGACGGTAATACTGTATGTCATAAAAATTTTATAATGATTCATTTATTAAAGTATAGGCTAGGCTACTGTGAAGCAATTATATCAATTACATTACGCTATCAGAAAGCAATAATAGGGCACCTGGGTTGCTCAGTGGGTTGGGGCCTCTGCCTTCAGCTCAGGTCATGATCTTGGGGTCCTGGGATCGAGCCCTGCATCAGGCTCTCTGCTCAGCGGGGAGCCTGCTTCCTCCTCTCTCGCTGCCTGCCAGCCTGCCTACTTGTGATCTCTCTCTCTGTCAGATAAATAAATAAAATCTTTTTAAAATTTTTTTAAAAATTTAAAAAAATTAAAAAGAAAGCAATAATATTGCTGCTTCTACATTATCAATGCATGAATAATTATACCAGTAAATAAATACAAATTTCTTTTAGACATTATCCTTTCATTTTGGACATCTAGTGATGCTCTCATATGTGTTTCTTTGTGCCCATTTCTAAGAGTTTTACTAGAGACGTACTTAGGAATTATACCTCTCTAGTACAATTCCAATATCCAAAATTGCTGGGTTTACTAGATTTTTGCCAAGTTACTTTCCAAAGCACTTGCTCTGTTCTAAGCACTTTACATGTATTAACTCATTGTATTCTCATAACAACCATAGGAAGCAAATACTAGTATACTCCTTTCTACAGATGAGGAAACAGAAGCTAAGAGAAGTTAAGTGACTTGCCCAAAGTCACACAGCTAGCAAGTACAGAGCTTGTATTTGGATAGAGGCAGTCTAGTTCCAATAACCATGCTTTTAAACACTCTACTGTTCTGTCTCCTGTTCCAACCCACTATGGTTTTAATTTACATTTTTCCCATTACAAATGAGGTTGAATATCTCTTATACCTTTTTTTTTCAGGAACAATGAGTACTATAGAAGCAGTGAGTGGTTAAAAAAACAAGTCATGGCCATACACAAAGGCAGTGAGTTTCACAGAAGCCAGGCAAAGGATTCATCCAATAATGGATTGATATCCAAAATATATAAATAATTTACACAACTGAACACCAAAACACAATCTGATTTAAAAAATGGGCAGAGTGTAAGCCTGATGATTCCCAGACCTGTACCCCTGGGGCAAATAATAATAAAAAATAAATATAAATAAATAAAAGCAATTTACTGCTGGGGAAAAAAAATGGGCAGAGGACCTGAACAGACATTTCTCCAAAGAAGACATATGGATGGCCAACAGACACAGGAAAAGATGCTCAATATCACTCAACATCAGGGAACTGCAAATCAAAACCATAATGAGATTATCGCCTCACACATATCAGAATAGCTAATATCAAAAAGATAAGAAACAACAGGTGTGTTGGTGAGGATGTAGAGAAAAAGGAACCTTCTCTCATGTACTGTTGGTGGGAATGTAAAGTGGTACAGCCACTGTGGAAAACAGTATAAAGTCTCCTCAAAAAATCAAAAATTAAAATACCACATGATCCAGTCATTCCACTACTGGGTATTTATGCAGGGAAAACAAAAACATTAACTTGAAAAGATATATGCATCCCTATATTTATTGCAGCATTACTTACAATAGCCAAGACATAGAAGCAGCCTAAGTGTCCTTCAGTAGATGAATGGATAAAGAAAATATGGTATATAAACACAATGGAATATTACATGCCATAAAACGAATGAGATCATGCCATTTGAGACAACATGGATGGACCAGGAGAATATAAAAAATAAATAAATGATTAAACAAACAAAAAGCAGAATCGGAACTATTAGAGAACAAACTGATGGTTGCCACAGGGGAAGGAAGAGGAGGGTTGGGCAAAATGGGTGAAGAGGAGAGGGAGATATAGGCGTCCAGATATGGAATGAGTAAGTCACAGGAATAAAAAGCAGAGCACAAGGAATACAGTCAATGACACTGTAATAGCAAGGTAATGGGACAGATGGTAGCTATTGTTGTGGTGAACATAGTATAATGTATAAAGTTGTCAAATCACTAAGCTGTACACCTGAAACTAATGTAACATTGTGTGTCAACTACACTCAGGAAAAACAACAACAAAGAAAAGCAACAATCCTTTCCCTTTGGCTTCTTGTGCTGCCAGAAACTAAAGTCAAAGAATGATACAGACATCTCAAGAGAACACAGAAGCCAGTGGGCTTCCAATGGTGAAATATGGAATAATTTATTCATCAAAACAAATAATGATAGTAATGGGTTATAATGCATTAAATAAAATAAGAACACATGAGTCCATAATTACATTAGTTAACTAAACTGTTAATTATTGGGTAAGAGGGAAAAGCTTTTCCTTAGAGTAAAATGCAAGCCTAGAAGGATTGATGGAGTTAGAAAATCATTAATGGATAGTAGAACTAGTGGGTGAAAGTTTGCTAAAGAAAAGAACTTTTTTTTTTAAAGATTTTATTTATTTATATGACAGAGGGAGAGAGATCACAAGGAGGCAGAGAGGCAGGCAGAGAGAGAGGGGGAAGCAGGCTCCCTGCTGAGCAGGGAGCCCGATGCGGGCCTCGATCCCAGGACCCTGAGATCATGATCTGAGCCGAAAGCAGAGGCTTTAACCCACTGAGCCACCCAGGCGCCCAAGAAAAGAACATTTATGTAACATCAAAGTAGTTCCCCACAAATACTCATTAATTACAAAGGGGAAATATTAACTTTACAGTGGAGAAGCCTGCTGGTTACCACATGTCTTAGTCCCTTTGGGCTGCTATTACAAAATACCATTAAACTAGGTAGCTTACAAACAATAAATATTTATTTCTCACGGTTCTGGAGCCTGGGAAGTCTAAGTTCACGGCTCTGGCAGGTCTGGTGTCTGGTGAGGGCCTGCTTCCTCTCAGGTGGCCTGCTCATTGTAAACTCCAGTGGCAGAAAGGGCAAGGGAGCTCTCTAGGGCCTCTTTTACAAGGACACTAATCCCAATCATGATGGCTCCACCCTCATTACCTAATTACATCCCAAAAGCCCCACCTCCTAATACCATTACCTCAGGGAGTAGGATTTCAACATGTGGATTTGGGGGGAACACATTCAGACCAGAACACCACCTAAACCAAGAGATCAAGGCTGACAGCAGCAATATTGAGACAAACTAAAATCATGTACCTCTTGATAGGACAAAGAGAGAAAGATAAAATCTTACTTTTGCTATTTTTGCTGACATAACTATTTGGAAACAGCAGAAAAACGCAAATTTAGAGACAAAATGATAGGCCTATATTCTTCAAATATTCTAAGGTCTAAAAAAGCCAAAGAGAAACTGAGGAATTGTTCTAGATTAAAGGAGATTAAGGAGACATGATAAATAATTGCAATGTATATCCTAGATTAGATCCAGGACCCAGGAAAAAAGAAGTTCTGAAGAATACTACTGGGACAATTGAATTTGAATATAAACTATAGTTTAGATAATAGTATTATTTCAATGCTACCTTTTCTGGTTTTGATCATCATACTGTGGTTATGTACAGAACATCCTTGTTCTTAGGAAATACAGCCTTAAGTATTTAGGAGTAAATTAACATGATATGTTTGTTACCTTCAAATGGTTCATGGGAGAGAGACTGATAAAGTGGGCCTCACAGACTGCCTACACTAGGGAGCATACCTGACCAAGAGCATACCTGATCAACCAATTTGTGTAGACAAGGAAAAGATCTCAGGTGAAAATATATACAGACTATTGGGCAGGGTAAATGGCTAGCCATGTGTCAAGGGCCTAAAAGGAAGAGGACTAGAAGATCAGGGATAAGTAGTTCTGTATAGATGCTTGTGGATGGATATATGGGAATGAGTACAAACAGGCACCACAGAGGTGGCACTGAACAACCTAATAGAAAAGATAACAAGTTAACAGTAGCCAGCCATTGTCACCACCCACTCCAGAACTTCCAAGGTGGATATATGAATGGAATGGCCATAGTGGCAAAGACAGAAGGTACATATGAGCCCAGCAGTATGAACTCCTAAGAAGTCCAATCTAGTATTATTACCTCTAAACTTATTTGCCATACAGACCAACACTGTATGACCTATTTCTTGAAAAGACCTACTGGCCACTTGGTGGAAAGTTGGACTATATTGGGCCCCCCATCTTAAAAGGGCCAGCAGTTCATCCTCACAGGGATACATATTTCTATAGACATGAGTTTGCCTTTCCTACTTGTGAAACTTCAGCTAGCTCTACTATCTGTGGGCTTATGGAATTCCTGAACCATAGGCCTGATATCCACACAGCATAGCATCTAACCAGACTACCCCCCTTAGAGCAAAGGAGGTAACAGAATGGACCAATGATCATGGAGTCCACCAGTCCCATGAGATACCATACCAGGCAGAGGTAGCTGGTCTCAAACAATGCTGGAACAGTTTTCTAAAGATACAACTTAAGTGTCAGTTTAGAAGAAACCCTCTGAAAATAGAGAGGAAACCTTGAAGGTATAGTGTATTTATTAAATCACAGACCTCTTTATGGTGCTGTACTCCAGTATTAAGGATACATGAATCCAGAAACCTAGAGTTGGTGCCAATCACCTTTACTCCTAATGACCCACGGAGGGACTTAAGCTTCCTGGCCCCTCAACTCTGGACTCTGTAAGGATGGAGGTTCTGTTTCCCAAAGTGGGTATACTTTTCCAGGGGACACAGCAGAGTTCTCAATGAACTACAAGTCAGAGCTGATCCCAGAGCACTTCGGATTCCTTGCTCCCAGGGACCAAAAGGTGAGAGGAGGAGTCACCGTCCAGGCGAGGGTCACGGAGCCCAGGGTTCTGGAAGAAGTAGGGCGGCTTTTACACCATGGCAGCTGGGAAGAATTACGTGTGTATCCCAGGTGATCTACGTGGGTACCTCCTATTACTCCCTTGACCCACTGTAACTGTGAACAGAGAAACACAGAAATCTCTGACAGAGAAAGTCTCATCCCACTCAAAAACTAAGGTTTGGGTCCCAACCAGGTAAGGACCAAGATCTACAGTAGAAATGGCTGAGGGCCCAGTAAATTTAGAATGGGTAGTGCACGAGAGACAGGATGAGTGCCAGTTGTGTCCCCAGGACCCACTGCAATCACGGGTTGTAGTCTCAGAAAGAAAGGTCCATGGGAACTACACAGAAGCGACTCCAGAAAGATGTGGAGTTTATCTGTGTGTTGCACCAAGGCCACACCTCTCATTGGCCACTACCCAAAACTGACTTAGTGGGACTGAGTGAGCAGAACTCCTTTGTCAACTGACTTTGGCTCAAAGACTCCCTGAAGGCAGGGAATTTCTCAGATCAGACAACAATCTATGGTAATTTTCACTCAAGTTTTTCTCCTAGTCTCCTTCATCCAGAGTCAGAGTTGCAGGGCAGCCTGATGACGCTCTCAGACTCTGCAAGATCCTTCCTTATTCCCTGTCATACAGGCATTTTCCTGAGTAAAAATCTTGCACATTTAACCCTTCATTGGCATGTGCTTTTCAGAGGATCTGGATTAATCCAGGGGGAAGATGTATATGACTCGTAAATCGTGGAAAAGGATACAAAGGAGTTCTTTTACATTATCGCAACCCATCTTTAAGTTTGAAATTATATCAAAATAGAAAGTTAAAAGCAACCAACCCCACGTGTTTAAAGACATATATAATAAAAAAGTCAAATATGACCCCTTTCTTTGTTTACACATGAGAAGAGTTCAAACATGACTACAATACTCAGATCACAGAAGCACACTTTGTCATTTTCTCCACCTGAATCTTATTTATTCTTTTAATTTAATTTTTCTTAGAGAGAAAGATAGGGGGCACGAGAGCAGTGGGGGGAGGGGCAGAGGAAGAGGGAAAGAAAGAATCTTAAGTAGGCTCTATGCCCAGTGCATAGCCTGTCATGGGGCTCCATGCCACAACCTGAGATCATGACCTAAGCCAAAATCGAGAATCAGAGGCTTAACCGAGCCACCCAGATGCCCCTCCACCTGAATTTTAGAATTTGACTTCAGAGTACCAACCTTAATATTATATCCTTAAATGAATGATTTCTATCTACCTTCTCCCTGCAGTTAAACCCAGATACGTTTCTCAGTGTCAGCACTGGGGCTGAGCGCCCACACCTTCTTTCACAGTAGAAACAAAGAAGGCAGTTTTTACGTGGACTTTATCTAGACACATGCCCAGACCCACATCTCTCTTCTTTCTTCTGTGAGCAAACACTTGCTGATGTTTAGACACTGGTCCCCTTTGCCCTCTTTGCTGGTCTGTGTGACCATTTTCAGTGGCTACGTGCAATAAACAGAAGGCCCTATCAGCTGCTTCCTTCCACTACAGTATTTGCCTATTGTCAGAGCTCCTCTGGCATGGCTGCTTTAGCTGTAACAAAAATGGGGTATATATGAAGGTAGTATTGAATAGGGAAAAAAGAACTACGTAGAAGCTTGTATAGATATACATAAAAAAGAAAAAGTATATGTGTAAAAAAGTTCAAGTTAAAAAGTTACTACAGGGCGCCTGGGTGGCTCAGTGGGTTAAAGCCTCTGCCTTCGGCTCAGGTCATGATCTCAGGGTCCTGGGATCGAGGCCCGCATCGGGTTCCCTGCTCGGCGGGGAGCCTGCTTCCTCCTCTCTGCCTGCCTCTCTGCCTACTTGTGATCTGATCTCTGTCAAATAAATAAAATTTAAAAAAAAAAGTTACTACAGAATACGTTGTATTAAATGTATAGAATATGTTGTATTAAACATCTAGTTGAGGGGCACCTGGGTGGCTCAGTCATTAAGCAGCTGCCTTCGGCTCAGGTCATGCTCCCAGGGTCTTGGGATCGAGCCCCACAGCAGGCTCCCTGCTCAGCGGGAAGCCTGCTTCTCCCTCTCCTACTCCCCCTGCTTGTGTTCCGTCTCTCTCTGTCAAATAATATCTTATAAAATCAAATAAACAAAATCTTAAACATCTAGTTGAAATGATAAGTAGGTTAAAAAAAAAGAAAGATGGGGTTACTTTCCCTGCTCCAACTCAAACAAACAAAAACTCTGGTATGGACAATCTTTAAATTTATATTGGCCTTTTAAAATCGCAAGTACTTTTGAGTGATCATTAAATACATGTACAGAAAAAACGGACTGAGGGCTAAAAAGGAGACCTTGGAGACCATCTTGCCCACGCTCTTCATTTTACCCAGGGAAAAACTGAGGCACGGAATGAGGATATCACTTGACCATGGTGGCAGAGCTGGGATTAAAATCCAGATCCCCAGATTTCTCAGACCAGTCCTCCTTCAACTGCATCATAACGTCTCCCCGCTGACAACTTTTAAAATTACAATTTGTGGGGCGCCTGGGTAGCTCAGTCAGCTAAGCATCCACCTTCAGCTCAGGTCATGATCCCGGGGTCCTGGGATCAAGTCCTGCATGGAGCTTCTTGCTCAGCAGTGACTCTGCTTCTCCCTCTTCCTCTCCCCTCCCTCTGCTTGTGCACTCTCTCTCGCTAATAAATAAAATATTATTTAAAAATTATAATTTGCAAAAAAATCATTGTATCCTTATTAATCAAAGTAGAATATACATACATGCAAACATAGCTACTGACAAAAAATGTTATAACACCATTAAAAGAAAACTCAGAAAGCAAAAGGGAAACATAAACCATAATGCCAGGACACCTGGGTGGCTCAATCAGTTAAGCGTCTGCCTTTGGCTTGGGACATGATCTCGGGGTCCCAGGATCAAGCCCCACGTCGGGCTCTCTGCATAACGGGGAGCCTACTTCTCTTTCTCCTTCTACCTGCAGTTCTGCCTTCTTGTACTCTCTCTCTGTTTCTGTCAAATAAATGGATAAAATCTTAAAAAAATAAAAATTAAAAATTAAAAAACCCCATAATGTCATGGTTCTAACACAGCATCTTGGTTAATAGTCTACGAATAGCATAATTTCAACAACCACAAACACCTTACTGGCACATTCACTATTCTTACGTTCTTTTTCTTTTTTTTTTTAATAAAATATTATTACTTATTTATTTGACAGAGTCAGTAGGAGACCACAAGAAGGGGGAACAGCAGGCAGAGGGAGAGGGAGAAGGCGGCTCCCCATTGGGCAGAGAGCTCAATGCAGGGTTGGATCCCAGGACCCTGGGATCATGACCTGAGCAGAAGGCAGATGCTTAATCCACTGAGTCACCCAGGCGCCCCCTATGCTCTTTTTCTTAAAGTAGTTCCTTCTGCCTGTCTTCATTACTAGTTTAAATCCGTACTATCACACATTTTGAACATACCTAGATTGTAACTCATTATATTTTTTTTGTAACTCATTATATTTTTAATGGCTCATTTAAAATCCATGCCTTCATATTGTAAGAAAACATCAGATTTGGGTGAAGATATACAGAAGGTCATACATTATTAAAATGCAGTTATAAAAGACCATAGGTCACATCCTAACCGTTTGGACAGCAATGTCAATGTACTTTCTCACTACTGAAGGTGAGTCTGAGGACACCGCTGTTATTTTTGCTGTAAGGATAGATTTTGTTCTGAGGCTTTAAGGATTTGGAAGGGCAATTTAAGATTTCTGAAATATATGTCATTCAGATAGGGATGAAATTATTTTCTTTTACTAAAATGCATTCATTTTTTTTAATTTTAAGATCGTTCTCACTTTAAGCAAACTCAAATCCAGAATTGAACTTGCAGAGCAGTATATTTGAACAATCTGAGTTGCAAAGCATAACATAGTACATGAGAATTGTGTGTTAAATAAAGTGAACGTCTACTGGGAAAAATATGCGACTTGTTTTGGAAGTAAACTGTATTTACAAGGAACATAAACTTTAGGCAAAAGCCTCTACGCCTCTTTCTCCACAATGCTGGAAAGAACCTGAGGAGACCACCTACTGAAGCCACCTGCCTTTCATAGAAATTGTGCCCCTCTTGGTCTCCTCACCTAGGCTCCCATAACTAATCCCCACTAAGGCAGTTGCTTAGTCGCATGGCTCGAGACAATAATGAAAGAATTTCAGGCACTTGACATGTGATGAGAAAGAGCTTTTCGGACAAGAAAGCCTTCCAGGTGCCCCTTAAACCACACATTTTAGTCCTTCCCCCTTTCTTTGTTATTACCCAGTGATGTATTTCTGAGCTTGATCTTCAACTCTTGCTAAACTCAGTCAGAATTCGGAAAGGCACTTTGAGATATCTGACACAATTTATAAGATACCTGAAATCACTTACAGGCCACTCTAAACTATTTCAAAATAGCTATTTCAATGAGATTTGTGTAAAGCTTCAAGGTTATCTCAAATTGCATTAGACTGTTCTTAGGAAACCAGGCTGGCAGGAATCAACTTGCAGTGTTTTTCATTGACTGACAATCAGCTTTGGTTGTTTATTGATTGGAATGTAGAGTAACTGGCCTTTGTTGAACATTAAATTAAAAATATGTTATAAAGCAATTAGGCCTATTTCACTCACTAGCACTATGTCTGACCTTCCAATACACATTTCTAATAAAAAAAAAGTGAGCCAGAAAAAAATCTAACTAACCAGGTTCTCAAAAGTTATTTTGAATGATGATATTAGGGCTTAAACAGTGTGTTAACCAAATTCCCTGTCCCCTTAATTTCCAGCCAATTTCTCTTAAGCATATTTGACAGGAAAAGAGAAAGATATTTTAAGGAAAAAGATAGTCAATTAAAGCCCAAAGTTAGCAGACCTCCATTGAAGGACAGCACAGCGAAGAGAGAGCAAAAAAATCTCTCTAGGCTACACCCCAGAAGTCTGCAGTCCCAGCCCTGGCTCTGCCCTGCCTTGAGCAAAGCATTTCCAATCCCTGGGTCTCAGTTTTCTCTTCCTAATCCCTTCCATCTTCAAAAGTTTATGTGTAAATGACGTTAAGGGAAAACTATCCTTTAAATTTCAAACTTCTAGGATATCAGTTGTATTGAAAATATATATAAATGATTTTCCAGAAACCAGAGTGGATATTCATCTTAAACACTAATTTGACTATCTCTAGGTGTTGTGTTTCTAAGTAATATTTTTTATTTGTGTTTCCAATTTTTAAAATAGTGAACACACACAGCGAAGGAAGCTATCAATGAAATGAAAAGGCAACCTACCTAATGGAAAAAGATATGTATAAATGATATACACAATAAGGGGTTAATATCCGAAATATACAAAGAGGGGAGCCTGGGGGGGGGTCAGTCCCTTAAGTGGCTGACTCTTTTTTTTTAAAGCTTTTATTTATTTATTTGACAGAGAGAGGCAGAGAGGCAGGCAGAGAGAGAGGGGGAAGCAGGCTCCCTGCTGAGCAGAGAGTCCTATGCAGGGCTCGATCCCAGGACCCTGAGATCATGACCTGAGCTGAAGGCAGAGGCTTTAACCCACTGAGCCACCCAGGTGCCCCAGTGGCTGATTCTTGATTTCGGCTCAGGTCATGATGTCAGGGTCGTAAGACAGAGCCCCATGTCTGGCTCTGCACTGAGCATGTGGAGACTGCTTTTTTTTTTTTTTTAAAGATTTTATTTATTTATTTGACACAGAGAGAGAGATTACAAGTAGGCAGAGAGGCAGGCAGAGAGACAGGGAGAGGAGGAAGCAGGCTCCCTGCTGAGCAGAGAGCCCGATGCGGGCCTCGATCCCAGGACACTGAGATCATGACCTGAGCCGAAAGCAGAGGCTTTAACCCACTGAGCCACCCAGGCGCCCGAGACTGCTTTTAAGATTCTTTCTTTCTCTCCCTCTGCCCCTCCCCCAGCTCACACTTGCTCACACTCTCTCTCTCTAAAATAAATAAATAAAACGTTTAAAAAAACAAGTCACACAAAGAACTCATACAACTCAACACCTAAAAACAAACAATCTGATGAATAAGTCTTGGGAATAAGAGGCACTGATTATAGGGAATATAGGCAGTTATATTATAATAGTATTGTATGGTGACAGATGCAGTGAGCACAGCATAACATATAAAGAAGTCAGACACTTAACCAACTGAGCCACCCAGGTACCCGATCAGGCTCGTTTTCTAAATATTAGGGGTCCAGGTGTCTCCAGCTGACATCTAGTTTTTATAGGAGGGAATGTGTTTGTTTCCACAGCGTAGGTTTGCCAGATAAAACACAGGACACCCAGTTAGGTTTGAGTTTGAGATAAACGGGGGGACCTTTTTAGTGTAAGTATGTCCCAAACATTACATTGAGTACTTTTCTGTAGAAAAAGAATGAATGTTTTTTTAAAGATTTTATTTACTACATTTTTATCTTTGGGTAAATAGCCAAATTATGGAAAGAGCCTAGATGTCCATTGATAGATGAATGGATAAAGAAGATATGGTAGGGCGCCTGGGTGGCTCAGTGGGTTAAAGCCTCTGCTTTCGGCTCAGGTCATGATCTCAGCGTCCTGGGATCGAGGCCCACATCGGGCTCTCTGCTCAGCGGGGAGCCTGCTTCCTCCTCTCCCTGCCTCTCTGCCTACTTGTAATCTCTCTCTCTGTGTCAAATAAATAAATAAAATCTTTAAAAAAAAAAAAAAGAAGATATGGTGTACATATACAATGGAATACTATGCAGCCATCAAAAAATGAAATCTTGTCGTATGCAATGATGTGAATGGAACTAGAGGGTATTATGCTAAGTGAAATAAGTCAGCCAGAGAAAGACAATTATCATATGATCTCGCTGATAATGTGGAATTTGAGAAACAAGGCAGAGGATCATAGGGGAAAAGAGTAAAAAAATGAAACACGATGAAACCAGAGAGGGAGAGAAACCATAAGAGACTCTTAATCTCAGGAAACAAACTAAGGGTTGCTGGGGGGTGGAGGGAGAAGGGATAGGGTGACTGGCTGATGGACACTGGGGAGGGTATATGCTATGGTGAGTGCTGTGAATTGTGTAAGACTGATGATTCACAGACCTGTACCCCTGAAGCAAATAATACATTATATGTTAATTAAAAAAAGAAGCTAAACCCCTGTGTTGTACACCTGGAACTAATGTAACATTGTGTGTTAATTATACTCAAATAAAAAAATTTTAATAGGCAGAGGACCTGAATTTTTCCAAAAAGATGTATAGATGGCCAACAGACATGTGAAAAGATGCTCAACATCACTAATCATGAGGGAAAAGTAAATAAAAACCACAATGAGATATCACTGCACACCAGACTGAGTGGCTAGCATCAAAAAGACAGGAAATAACAAGTATTGGCAAAGATGCAGAAAAAAGGGAAACTTCATGCACTGTTTGTGAGAATGCAAATTGGTGCAGCTATTGTGGAAAACCATATGAAGTTTCCTCCAAAAAGTAAAAATAGAAATACCATATTACCCAGGAATTCTGCTTCTGAATATTTACCCAAAGAAAATAAAAACACTAGGGCGCCTGGGTGGCTCAGTGGGTTAAAGCCTCTGCCTTCGGCTCAGGTTATGATCTCAGGGTCCTGGGATCGAGGCCTGCATTGGGCTTTCCGCTCAGCGGAAAGCCTGCTTTCCCCTCTCTCTCTCTCTGCCTGCCTCTCTGCCTACTTGTGATCTCTATCTCTGTGTCAAATAAATAAATAAATAATCCTTAAAAAAAAAGAAAAAGAAAAAGGTAATAAAAACACTAATTCAAAAGGATATATGTATCCCTATGTTTATTGCAGCATTATTTACAATAGCCAAGATATGGGAGTAATAGAATATTACTAGTCATAAAAGAGAATGAGATCTTACTATTTGTAACAATGTGGGTGGGCCTAAAGGGTATTATGCTAAATGAAATAAATCAGAGAAAGAGAAATATCATGTGATTTCACTTATATGTAGAATCTTACAAACGAAACAAAACAGAAATAGACTCATAAATAAAAAACAAACTTATGGTTGCCAGTAGGGAAGGAGGTGAGGGGATGGGCAAAATAGGTAAAGGAGATTAAGAGATACAAACTTCCAGTTATAAAATAAATAAATCACAAGGATGTAAAGTACAGTATAGGGAATAAAGTCAATACCATTGTAATAACTTTGTATGGTGACAAATGGTAACTACACTTATTATAAGTATTTTGTATGTATATAAATGTCAAATCACTAAGCTGTACACTTGAAACTGATATAATATCGTATATCAACTCTACTTCAATTAAAATTAAATTATTCTAAAAATAAAATTAAAAAATAAAAAATACTCAGTACCATCTCTATCAAGGAGAAAAAGATGTTTTTTTAATTTGAGAGATAAAAACAATGGACAACGATTAAACAAATTACAATAAACAAATTATTTCAAAAGTAAATAAAATAAAATCATGAACATAGGTTCTTTATTCAAAAAAATAAACTTTTCTTTTTTTTGAAAGAGAGAGAAAGAGAGTATGCACCCATGAACTGTGGAGGGGCAGAGGAAGAGGGAGAAGAATCTCCACCCACTGAGCGTGGAGCCAGATGCGGGGCTCAATCCCACAACCCTGAGATCATGACCTGAGCTGAAATCAGGAGTCAGAGGCTTAACCAACTGAGCCATCCAGGTGCCCCCCAAAATAAACATTTTTTAAATGTTTCAGTCTAATCATAATGAATCAGAAACTTGACATAATCTTAGAGTACAGCATTAAGTCTGTTTCTCATGAGTGTAAGACTTCATCTTGATAATCCCGAGAGCATACCTGTGAGATTGGTGGATGGTGTCTCATTTCTGTAAATGAACAGTTTTCAACTAGAGTTCTGCAAGGAAATTAATACCTGATCCCTAAGACATCCATCCTATGTAATGAACTAACTCTCCTCCTATGCATCTATAGCAGTATTAGTCGTTTCTCCTTGGGAGTCATTTCTCCTCGGGAGAAATTGAGGAAATAGTCACTCAAACATTTCTGTGTTCAATGTTCAGCTGAGGAACCCCAGCTGAAAACAGATACACAGCAGGCAAACAAACCCACAGCTGATCATTTGGCTAGTAGTGTCTTAAATTACACTTTGAATCATAGGCTAGCAAAATGTTTTGAATGAATTTTAATTACCACTCTAGGTTCCAGGAATGTACACGGAATGCTTTAAAGATTATTTTACCTTGGGTATTCTGAATTACTGAAATTTCCAGTTCCTTAGATGATAAAACTTTTTATCAGCACAATTTACTGATGTGATTAGTCAGGCTTTTAATGCACACAACACCAGTAAAAACCCTCAAGTGATCAGGAAAATTTTTTAGATAGAAAGAGAAGACTGAGAATAAGATCAGAGTCCAAAGAGAATGGTGTACCAAATCAAACAGGTCCTAAAGTAGCTGATTGTGGAGCACACAGCTTCTTCTCAGTTCTTTTTTTTTAAAAGATTTTATTTATTTATTTCACAGAGGAAGAGAGATCACAAGGAGGCAGAGAGGCAGGCAGAGAGAGAGGGGGAAGCAGGCTCCCTGCTGAGCAGGGAGCCCAATGCGGGCCTCGATCCCAGGACCCTGAGATCATGACCTGAACCGAAAGCAGAGGCTTTAACCCACTGAGCCACCCAGGCGCCCTCTTCTCAGTTCTATCCAGATCGTCTTTTGCTATACAAGTCTGAATTCCAAATGATGATGATGATGATGATGATGATAGAAGCTAAGAACTTCATTTACTCCTCAACAACCCCACCATTTTACAAAGAAACCGATGCTTGGCCACTTGAGTAACTTCTTTAAGGCTTCACTCTAATAATTGATGGAGCTTTGGTTATTTGTGTCTTTCTAAGTTGTTGAATTTATAGGCATACATTTGTTTACAATATTTCTTTATTATCCTTTTAGTATCTGTGGAATTTGTAGTGACGGAACTTTTTTCATTCCTGTTATTGGTCATTTGTGTCCTCTCTCTTTTTTTCTGCTAAGTCTGGTTAGTGGTTTATCAATTTTAATGATTTTCTCAAAGAATCAGCAGCATCTGGTTTCATTGATTTTTCCTCTATTGTTTTGTTATTGTTTCACATTTCATATACAACTGCTCTGATCTCTATTGTTTCCTTTCCTCTGCTTATGTTGAGTTTAATTTGCTCTCCTTTTTCCAATTTCTTATAATAGAAGCTGAGGTCATTGACTTGAGACCATTCTCTTTTTCTAACATAGGCATTTAGTGCTATAAATTTCCCCCAAGCACCGCTTTTTAGTAGCACCCTACAAATTCTGATATACTGTATCTTCATTTTCATTCATTTCAAAATACTTTCTCATTTCTCTTCTGATATCTCTTTTTGACCCATGGATTATTTAGAAATGTGTTATTTAGTTCCCAAATATATGGAACATTTTCAAGATATTGTTACTGATCTCTAATCCCATTATTGTAAAACAGCATGGTTTAAATCCTTTTAAATTTATTAAAACTTATTTTATGACATGGTGTATGCTCTATGTTGGTAAATGTTTCATGGACACTTGAAAAGAATATGTATTCTGTTGTGTTTGGGTAGAATCTTCTATAAATGGCAATTAGGACAAATTGCTTTATAGTGTTGCTTAATTCGTCTACATGCTTCCAGATTTTCCACCTGATTCTTCTATCAATAATTGAAGAAGAATTACTATTTCCCACTATAATGTTATTTCTCTTTACTGTTCCTCTGGTATTGCCTCATACTTTTGGAGCTCTGGTTTTAGGCACATGAATGTTTGGATTATTTTTTCCTCTTGATGAATTGACCCTTTTATGAATACAAAGCAACTTCATCCACATTTGGTAATATTCTTTGGTCCTAAATCTACTTTGATATTAATATAACCATTCCAGCTTTCATTTGTCTAGTGTTATCATGGCATATCTTATTCCTTCCTTTTGCTTTTAACCTATTTGTGTCTTTATATTTAAAGTGGGTTTCCTGGGGCATGAGAGTGGCTCAGTCAGTTAAGCATCTGACTCTTGATTTTGGCTCAGGTCATGATCTCAGGGTCATGGGATCCAGCCACTTGTCAGGCTCCACACTCAGCATGGAGTCTGTTTGTCCCTCTCCTTCCCCCTCTGGCCCTCCCTTCATTCTTTCAAGAGTACAACTGGGGAGTTTCTTGAAGATCAACAAATATCAAAAAATAAATTGTCCAGGTGTATGAAATACTTGAGTGTGATGGCTTGGTGCTAAATGTGAAGCAGGTCCCCAAATGACAGGCAGTGTCTGAGGCAAGGACAAAACCCAAAGACTGTAGGAGATAGGTCAATAACAGTAACACAAGTGAATGGTGACTCTTCAGACCATAACCTACTTGTTTTAGGTAAACAAGGGATAGCCAACATTCTTGCAAATTGTATGTAAACTGGGATTCAGAGAGAGAGTAGGCTGAATAATTTTCAGCTTTCACAAGAGGCTAGTTTGGCTAATTGCTGATTATCTAATAAAAATAAAATCCTATATGCAGAGTGGTGCAGCCACTCTGGAAAATAGTATGGAGGTTCCTCAAAAAGTTAAAAATAGAACTACCCTATTACTCAGCAATTGCACTACTAGGTATTTATCCAAAGGACACAAAAATACTGATTCAAAGGGGCACGTGCACCCCAATGTTTATAGCAGCACTATCGACAATAGCCAAATTCTAGAAAGAGCCCAATGTCAATCAACTGATGAATCTTTAAGGAAGATGTGGTATATATATAGAATGGAATATTATTCAGCCATCAAAAAGAATGAAATCCTGCCATTTGCAACAATGTGGATGGAACTAGAGGGTTTTATGCTAAGCGAAATAAATCAGTCAACGAAAGACAAATACCATATGATTTCACTCATATGTGGAATTTAAGAAAAAAACAGATGAACATAGGGGAAGGGAAGGAAAAATAAAATCAGATAAAAACAGAGAGAGGGGGCGCCTGAGTGGCTCAGTGGGTTAAAGCCTCTGCTTTCCGCTCAGGTCATGATCTCAGGGTCCTGGGATCGAGGCCCATATCGGGATCTCTGCTTGGCAGGGAGCCTGCTTCCTCCTCTCTCTCTCTCTGCCTGCCTCTCTGTCTACTTGTGATCTCTCTCTCTCTCTGTGTCAAATAAAGAAATAAAATCTTTAAAAAAAAAACAGAGAGAGGGACAAACCAAAAGAGACTCTTAACTATAGAGAACAATGGGCGCCTGGGTGGCTCAGTGGGTTAAAGCCTCTGCTTTCGGCTCAGG
>LNAC01000955.1:240998-283948 GCA_002007465.1 Ailurus styani | reverse complement strand
GATCTCTCCCCCTCTGTGAAATAAATAAAATCTTTAAAAAAAAAAAAAAAAAAAACTATAGAGAACAAACTAATGGTTGCTGGAGGGGAGTGGGGGATGGGCTAGATGGGTAATGGGCATTAAGGAGGTCACATGCTTTGATGAGCACTGGGTGTTATATGTAAGTGATGAATCACTAAAGTCTACTCCTGAAACCAAAAAATTAATTAATTAATTATAGTTTTTTTTAATGACACATATTCCTATAACTTTATTTATTTATTATTTTAGAGAGAAAGAGAGCATATACGCAAATGGGGAGGAGCAGAGGGAGAGGGAGAGAGAGAATTCTAAGCAGGCTCCACACCCAGCATGGAGCCTGATGTGGGGCTCAATCTCATGACCCTGAGCTCATGACCTGAGCTGAAATCAAGAGTTGGACGCTTAACCAACTGAGCCACCCAGGCACTCCTATTTCTATAGCTTTAAAGTAATCAGGATGTTTATTGTTATTTTACCTGCATAACAAACCTGGGAAGAGATCAGTACAATTTTGTCCTAATAAAGGAATTCTGTATATCAGGACCCACAAAATATATGCTGCCCAGTGGCCTGGGCCACGTCAAAAATCTAAACCTAAGTCAGGCCACACATACGGGGAATGCCTCACTGTCCAGGAAACCAAACATACACCAAGCATGATCCTCCAACTCAGCTTTAGCCAGTTCACCTTACCCTATAAAACAGGACCCACTAACCTTACCAGGAAATCCCAAGATAATCATGCTGTTTCCACATTGCCTCTTCTAACGTTCTATAAAATTCTCTCTTGCCCAAAATCCCTGGGGAAGAGTGCTCCGCTGTTTGTGCAGCACAGTACTCCCCCGACTCATGAATTGTTTGCCCTTAAATAAAGAACATCAAAGGGCAACTGTACCCCATTGTTTATAGCAGCAATGTCCACAGTAGCCAAACTATGGAAAGAGCCCAGATGTCCATCGTCAGATGAATGGATAAAGAAGATGTGCTATATCTATCTATCTATCTATCTATCTATCTATACACAACGGAATATTACTCAGCCATCAAAAAACAAAATCTTGCCATTTGCAACAATGCGGATGGAACTAGAGGGTATTATGCTAAATGAAATAAGTCAATCACAGAAAGGCAATTATATGATTTTACTCATATGTGGAATTTGAGAAACAAAACAGAAGCATAGGGGAAGGGAGGGAAAAATAAAATAAGACGAAATCAGAGAGGGAGACAAACCATAAGAGACTCTTAATCATAGGAAATAAACTAAGGGGTGCTGGGAGGGAGGAAGAGGGAGTGGGATAACTGGATGATGGGTATTAAGGAGGGCACGGGACATAATGAGCACTGGGTGTTACATGCAAGTGATGAATTACTGAACTCTACATCTAAAACTAATAATACACTATATGTTAAACAACTGAATTTAAATTTAAAAAAATAATTTAAATTTTTTTTAAATAAACAAGGAAAAAAATAAAGAAGATCAAACTCATTGCTAAATTGTATTATTTTTGTCATTTGACACCTTGTTTGACAGATTAACAAATTAGAGTCACAAAATGCTTAAATGACCTACCAAAGTTTTAAGCAGGAATTTGATGTGAGGGTCATCTGACTCTACAACCTAGACCTTAACAATTATCTGCTGTACTGCTAAAGCCTTTATTTAATTTAGTTTTTAATATTTTGAATTACTAATTTTTTCTATTTTATTTTTTCATTATTTTATTTTTTATTTCGATTTATTTGTTTTTACATTTATTTTTTATTTTATATAGAAGTACTTTATGACGGGGCGCCTGGGTGGCTCAGTGGGTTAAGCCTCTGCCTTCAGCTCAGGTCATGATCCCAGGGTCCTGGGATTGAGCCCCGCATCGGGCTCTCTGCTCAGCAGGGAGCCTGCTTCCCCCTCTCCCTCTGCTTGTCTCTCTGCCTACTTGTGATCTCTCTCTGTGTGTCAAATAAATAAAAAAAATCTTTAAAAAAAAAGAAGTACTTTATGACTATGGGTCCTGAAAATATATATGGCAGCATGAGGTCATTTAGAGGAGTAGATGGACAATGAAAGCCAGAAGCCAGAAGAGGAGTTTCTGCTACCTATTTTGCATAACAAACAACCCTAAAACCTAATGGCTTAAAACAGTAACTATTTTAATATTATCTCACATGTTCTGTGAGTGAACTTGGCTCAGCTGAGCATTTCTTCTGCTGGTCTCACTTCAGGTTTCTGACTTGACTGTAGTTAGACAGCTATCTAACTGGGCTGCAGTCATTTTGAAGGCCGTGCTGGAAACGTTGGGCCTTTTTCCTTCTCATGTCTCAAGGCCTCTCCACTCCAGGTGGCTTTTCCATCAGGGTAGAATTCTTACACCTTGGCTAAGAAATCTCAATAGTAAATGTTTCTTTCAGACTTCACTAACAGTTTCTACAAGGTCATTCCAGCTTTTGCTTGCTGCCACGTGTTTCCAATTTTTGTTATGTCAGCACTCCACTTTCACATACTGTAATATTGTGGTTTATAAGAAATATATATTTGGGGCGCCTGGGTGGCTCAGTGGGTTAAGCCTCTGCCTTCGGCTCAGGTCATGATCTCAGGGTCCTGGGATCCAGGCCCGCATCGGGCTCTCTGCTCAGCAGGGAGCCTGCTTCCTCCTCTCTCCTCTCTCTCTGCCTACTTGTAATCTCTCTCTCTGTGTCAAATGAATGAATAGAATCTTAAAAAAAAAAAAAGAAATATATATTTGGTCATTCAGATGACCAAAATATATTTCTCATATAAATTTGGTCTTCAGGGCGCCTGGGTGGCTCAGTGGGTTAAAGCCTCTGCCTTCGGCTCAGGTCATGATCTCAGGGTCCTGGGATCGGGGCCCGCATCGGGCTCTCTGCTCAGCAGGGAGCCTGCTTCCTCATCTCTCTCTCTCTGCCTTCCTCTCTGCCTACTTGTGATCTCTCTCTCTCTGTGTCAAATAAATAAAAATCTTAAAAAAAAAAATTTGGTCTTCATCCGCAGTTCCTGACTCACAGCTCCCCAAATCCTTGGAATTTCCTAAATAATAAGAGCAACAGGACCATCTTTTGTCATAACATTTGGTCTCTTGTCCTCGGTTCCTGAAATAGTTTCAGAGCATAAAGGTGAAATGATTGTTCTATTATTCATAACTCCCCTTTCCACTACAACTGTATTTATGCCAATGAGTTGACTTTTGGAAAACACCTAAGGATGGGGACTGGTTGTCCAGGGGAACTAACCAAGTGATTAGAGTGTCAGAACTTTCAGTCCTATTTCCCCAACCTCCGGGGAGAGGAGAGGGGCTTGAGATTGAGTTTAACTGACAATGGCCAATGGTTTAATCAATTGTGCCTACACACTGAAGCCTCCATAAAAGTCCCGAAGGACAGGGTTCAGAGAGCTTCTGGCTGGATGAATATGTGGAGATTTGGGAAAAGTGGCATGCTTGGCAGCTCTGTGCCCTTTCCCCATACCTTGTCCTATGCATCTCTTCCATCTGGCTGTACCGGTAACCTTTTAAAATAAACTGGTGATCTTGAGGTGTCCGGTTGGCTCAGTCAGGAGGGCCTGCAACTCTAAATCTCAAGGTTGTGAGTTCAAGCCCACATTGGCCATGGAGACTACTTTAAAAAATTAAAAGAAACTAGTGATCTAGTAAGTAAAATCTTTGTCTGAGTTCTGGGAGCCACTCTAGCAAACTAATGAGACCCAAGGAAGGAGTTGTGGGAACCTCTGATTTACAGCCAGTCAGTCAGAAGTACAGATAATAATCTGTACTTGTGACTGTATCACCAGGTAGACCCCAGGACCTGACCTTTACTGCTCACCTGTTTGTAACTATTGACCTTTGTCCCACATTTTTCCTTAAGCTCTTCTTTCCAGTTTATCTCTTAACTCAGATGAAAGACCAAGTGGGCACAGCACCCTGTGATAGGAACTGAAATTACCCCTTAAGCAATAATGATGCCCTGATGAAGAGTTCCGTCAGCCCAGAACACCCAGTTCAGTTTGAACATAACCCCAACTCACGCCTGCACAGATGGACCATGGAATGACCGACAGTTACCTTTACCTCATTATAATACTGAAATCTCAGCCCAGGGAGGAGCACAGCTTCATCTACATAACACACAATGCATGTATGGGCATGTTTCCTTAGGGCTAATATGCACCACCTTATGCCCACCTCTACATATGATGTCAAGGCTCCCCTATCTCAATATTCATCCTAAGCCTAAATAAAAGGAACCTATTCACCCTTGCTCAGGGAGTCACGGCTATGGAAGTTATGATCTCCTTATTTCCTATGATCTCCTTATTTGCTGCAAATCAAGTTTCCCTTGTGCAACCATTCCACCTGGTATAGTTTCTGTGTGTGACTAACCAAGGAGCAAACTCAAGTTGGTGCAGTTACAATTGGTGGTGGGGGACAGGCTTACAGGACTGAACCCTTAACCTGGAGAGTCTGACATTCTCTCTGAGAAGATAGTCTCAGAATTGTGTTGAACTGTAGGACACCCAGCTGGTAACCAAGAATTGCTTGGTGGTGTGGGAACCCTCCTTGTCCCCCAACCAAGACACATACACACTGGAATTGGGTCCAGACTTTTACATATTGATTGCTGTTTTGGTTGACATAACAAACCACCCTGAAACTTAATAGCGCTAAACAATCACCATTCTATTATCTATTCATGGTTCCATGTGAAGTTCTGCTGGTCTTGCTTTAGAGTTCTCATGCAGCTGCAGTCACGTGATGATGGGGGTTGGAGTCATCTGGGACCCTGATAAAACTGGACTGCTCTGTCTTTCCATTTGATCTCAGGGTCTCTCCCCTCCCCATGACCTCTCCACATGGTCTCTACAGAAGGGTAGCTAGATATTTTACATGTTGGCTTAGAGTTCCCCAAACTGAGAATTATAAGAGACAGGAAGCAGAAACGGCCAGTCCTCTCAAAAGCTGGGTCTGGGGGCACCTGGGTCACTAATTCGGTTAAGCATCTGCCTTCAACTCAGGTCATGATCCCAGGGTCATGGGATCAAGCCCTGCATCAGGCTCCCTGCTCAACGGGGAGTCTGCTTCTCCCTCCGCCCCTCCCCCTACTCGTGTGTTGTATGTTCACACACTCTCTCTCTCTCTCAAATAAAATCTTAAAAAAAAAAAAAGCTGGGTCTGTCCCCTATCTTACAGCACTCACAAAAATTAACTAGAAATGGGTTAAAGATTTAAATGTAAGTTCTGAAACAAAACTCCTAGAAGAAAACATAGGGACAAAACTTTTGACGTTAGTCTTGGTAATGGTTTTCTGGATATGCCACCAAAATCACAAGCAACAAAAGCAAAAATTACCAAGTGAGACATCAAACTAAAAACTTCTGTACAGCAAAAGAAACAATCAATGAAATGAAAAGACAACCTAAGGCATGGGAGCAAATATTTGCAAACTATCTATCTGATAAGGGTTAATATCCAAAATACATAAGGAACTCATACAACTAAGTAACAAAAAATAATCACATTTAACAATGGGCAAAGAAGCTGAACAGACATTTTCCCAAAGCAGATATACAAATGGCCAACAAGTACATGAAAACTTGATCAATATCACTAAACATGAGGGAGATTAGAACCACAATGAGATATCATCTCACACCTGTCAGAATGGCTAGTATCAAAAAGACCAGAGATAATGAGTCAATGATTCCTGGAGAGGCTGTGGAGAAAAGCGAGCCTTCATGCACTGTTGGTGGGGATGTACATTGATACAGCCACCATGGTAAACAATATGGAGGTTCTTCAAAAAAATTAAAAAAGGGGCACCTGGGTGGCTCAGTGGGTTAAAGCCTCTGCTTTCGGCTCAGGTCATGACCTCAGGGTCCTGGGATCGAGGCCCACATCGGGCTCTCTGCTCAGCAGGGAGCCTGCTTCCCCCTCTCTCTCTGCCTGCCTCTCTGCCTCCTTGTGATCTCTCTCCCTCTGTGAAATAAATAAATAAAATCTTTTAAAAAATTAAAATTAAAATTAAAAATTAAAAAAAATTAAAAAAGAACTACCATATGATCCAACAATCCCACTCCTGGGAATATATCCACAGGAAATGAAATTACCATCTCAAAGATATATCTATACTCACATACTCATTGCAGTGTTATTTATAATAGTCAAGACATAGAAAGAGTCTCAGTGTCCATTGACAGATGAATGGATGAAGAGGGTGGAGAGAGGGAGAAAAAGAGAGTGAGAGAGAGAGAGAATGAGAGAGAGGGAGAGGATGAAACATTATTCAGCCATAAAAAAGGAAATCCTGCCCTTTGTGACATTAAGGATGGACCTTGAGGGGATTATGATAAATGAAATAAGTCAGACAGAAAAAGGAAAATACTATATGCTCTCACTTACATGAGGATTTAAAAAAAAAACTCACAGAAACAGAGTAGATTGGTGGTTGCCAGGGGCAGGAATGGGGGTGGGGGAAAGGGGTGAAAGTGGTCAAAAGAACACAAACTTCCAGTTACACCATGAATAAATTCTGGAGACCTAAGGTACAAAAACTGGTGACTATAGTTAACGATATTATACTGTATACCAGAAAGTTGCTAAGACAGTAAATCTTAAAGGTTCTCACCACAAACACACAAAAGGTAACTATGTGAGGTGATGGCTGTGTTAAATAAATTTATTTTGCAGTAATCATTTCACAATATATGCATATATCAAAGGCATTACATTGTACACCTTAAACTTACACAGTGTTATATGTCAAGTATATCTCAAGCTGGAAAAAATATTGAATAAAAAAAAAAAAAGACCAGGGCGCCTGGGTGGCTCAGTGGGTTAAAGCCTCTGCTTTCAGCTCAGGTCATGATCTCAGGGTCCTGGGATCGAGGCCCGCATCGGGCTCCCTGCTCAGCGGGGAGCCTGCTTCCCCGCCTCTCTCTGCCTGCCTCTCTGCCTTCTGTGATCTCTCTCCCTCTGTCAAATAAGTAAAAAAAAAAAAAAAAGACTGGATCTAGAACAAACACAGTATCCTTGCCACAGCATTCTACTGGTTAGCACCAGTCACAAGTGAGTGTGGCCGGGATTGCACAAGGACATGAATACCAGATAGTGTGGTTCATTGAGGGCCATCATCAGAATCTAGCTACTATAGAGAGCCAACAGCAATCACTTAGTTCATGATCATTAAAATCCTTATCTTGGGTTCTGTTTTTTTTATGTCTATATGTTGCAACCCAAAGGGAAAATCTGAGCTAGACCATCAGACTCACTCAACCAGCATCTCAATCTCCCAGAGAACAAAGATAACCAAAATTCACAACTGCTGAGTTTACAGGAACTCTCCCTGTTCTAGGCCAAAGAAATGAAAGATAATTTTTAGTTCTAAAATAAAGCCCCAAAATTCACTCTCACATACCCTTCAGAACTCCATGTGAGAGTCCACATGTATTTCAAAAATCAGTTTTAAACTTGCTTGATAATCAGGGGTGTTTGGCTGGCTCATTCAGTAGAGCTTGCTAGTCTTGATCTCTGGGTCGAGAGTTCAAGCCCCACACTGGGTGTAGAGATTACTTAGAAATAAAACAAAAAACAAACAAATAAATAAATGATGATCAAAGAAGAACTGGCAATGAACTAGTGATGGAATGATAAGAAAGATATTTTGAAATAAACTTCTGGAAGTTCATCCAAATGTTAAAGCTATCTGATAAAAGATAAGAAGCATAAGACCCAGTTTGACTCAGTTTGGTTAAAGTTAAAACACAATTTCACCATATTATATGATGCAATAATTGAGAGCTCAGTTAGAAGAGATCAGGACTGGTAGGTAAGTTCTGGTACATTCCACAGGTCAAGTCAGGCAAGATGTGAGGTACTGAGAGGTTAGCCAAGAAGGCAGGGTAAAATTCATTAATCTCCATCCTAGTGACTTTTTTTTTCTGTTCTGTAAATGCACCAACCTCTTCCCTGACTGAGAATCCTTTCTGCTGTCTTCTAAATGTTTATGTTCCCCCAAATTCATATGCTGAAATCCTAATGCCTGATATGATGGTGTTGGAAGGTGGGACTTTGGGAGGTTATTAGGCCATAAGGGTGGAGCCCTCATAAATGGGATTAGTGACCTTCCAGAAGAGGTTCCAGAGAGCCATAGTCCCTTCTGCAACGTGAGGACACAATGAGAAGTCTGTGACCATGGTGGCACTCTGATCTTGGACTTCCAGCCCACATAATTGTGACAAATAAATTTATTTTTTAAAGCCACCCAATCTATGGTATTTTGTTACAGCAACTTGAATAGACAAAGATAGTTTCCTAAGTGGTTCCCTCTGTCTAGAATGCAGTCTCTTTGCCTCATCCAGTGATCCAGTGTCATGCCACTAAACTTGAAAGCATACAAATTTTACAAACTCCTAAAAATCACACTGGCATACCATTTTACACCCACTAATTTGGCCAAAATTTAAAGTCTTGGCCACTTCAAATGATAGCAAAGATTTGCACCAATGGGAACTTTCACACACTCTGGTGGGACTATACATTAATGCAACCACTTTAGAAAAGAATTTTAGATTATCATGTAAAAATTGAATACTTATATTCCTTATCATGCAGCTCCTCCAAGAATATTCGCTAGAGGACCTCTTATACACATGCACCAAGAGTCAGGTACATGGACATTTATAGCAACATTGGATATAACAGTGGAAAGCTGGAAAACAAGCTACGTGTCCACTGACAAGAGAATGGATGAGTGCATTATGGTACATTCATTTAATAGAGGCCTAAACATCAGTGAAAAAAAGAACTACAAATACATACAGCAACATAGATGGAAGTCAAAGCAATTGTGAATGAATAAAGGAAGTCACAGAGGAAATGTACAATATCTTTCCATTCTTATATATTTCAGAATTAAGCAAAACCAGGGACACATACTTCTGGAAATAAAATGTTAACGAAATTCAAGGAAATGAAAACAGGTCAGGATCTAAGGGCAGGGAGGCAGGAGCATAAGGACATCCAAGGAACCTCTATGGCATTAATGATATCCTTTTCTGAAGTTAGTGGATTCATGAGCATTCATTTTATTACTTAACTTCATAGTTGATACATACATCACCTATATTCCTTTGCATGTAAGGTCCTAATAAAATTTTTTATTTTACATTTCCCTCCCCTTTATTTTGAAAACATCCTGGCTCTGTTACTTACTAGCTTTGGGAACTGGGGCATACTACTGAGCCTTTCCGAGTCTCACTAGGCTCATCTGAAAATGAAAATAATGCAATGATAAAGCCTACCCAGCTGGCCACTGGGAAGACTACTGTAGGAATTCTTTGCCTGGCACCTGGTAGCAATGAGTGCTAGCTTCTCAGAGAGATGCTGCGTTCAGATGAGCAAACCCTCCAGCCTGAACTGGTTATAAAGATTCCACGAAAACAGGCAATCCTCCTTGATTTGGGACTCATATTTTCTCCCAGTGTCCTTCCCCCTTCTCCTCACCCATGAAGGCAAAAATATGTCTAATCATGAGAACTCTTTTCAAATGAAAGTTGGATCATTATCTCTGTAGCATGTGCTCCTTGTCCACACGATGGCAGAATAGGCAAAGAACAGTTAAAAGGATGCTGGACTGTCAAGATCTTCTAAGGATGTTCAAGACCTTCTAGAAAACAACTTATTGCAAATTTCATTAATGTCTGTGATGGAATAAGTTGCAGTTGGACAGGTAGTTGAGATCAAAATCGCTTTCCACTCTTTATGTGGTAATAACTAGAGCACATAAACAGGCATATGAGATCAAAAAATAAACAAACATGATTTCTAGTCCTACAGATGCTTCCTACAAATTCTCACCTGAGGTATCGTATATTTATGTATGTGCTTGTGAAGGCACTTGAGGGTACACATTTGGACACATGCTGTGAGTGTGTGTAGGAGAGAACACACATGCATCCGCACTGGCAGGAGAGTCTTTTGTTTTTAAGATTTTATTTATTTGACTGAGAGAAACACGGCGAGAGAGGGAACACAAGTAGGGGGAGTGGGAGAGGGAGAAGCAGGCTTCCCTCTGAGCAGGGAGCCCAATGCGGGGCTTGATCTCAGGACACTAGGATCATGACCCGAGCAGAAGGTAGATGCTTAACGACTGAGCCACCCAGGTGCCCCAGGAAAGTCTTATTGGTAAGCACATGGGCATAAGGAGGGAAAAAAGCCAATAACAGCCTTCTTTTCTGAAAAGCTCAAGTCTGCAAAGAGGAAGTGTGCTGGTAACTGCTGGTAGGAGAAATTTGAAATTCCAGTGAACACTGGCCTCAGTCTCATTCTAACTCAGTAGCTTGTCAAAAAAATTTGTATGCTTTCAAGTTTAGTGGCATGAAACTGGATCACCGGATGAGGCAAAGAGACTGCATTCTAGACAGAGGGAACCACTTAGGAAACTATCTTTGTCTATTCAAGTTGCTGTAACAGAATACCACGGATTGGGTGGCTTTAAAAAAATAAATTTATTTATCACAATTTTGTGGGCTGGAAGTCCAAGATCAGAGTGCCACCATAGTCACAGACTTCTCATTGTGTCCTCACGTTGCAGAAGGCACTATGGCTCTCTGGAACCTCTTCTGGAAGGTCACTAATCCCATTTATGAGGGCTCCACCCTCATGACCTAATAACCTCCCAAAGTCCCACCTCCCAACACACCACACCAATTTATATTAGTTCAAAATCTTATGGTTGCAAATGACATAAGCTCAGTTCCAATCAGCAAAAATAAAAAGGGAATATATGGATACATATAATCAAACCACCAAAAAGGCAGGGATACAGTGGCCTCAGGAATAACTAGAATTGTGGCTTTCCTTGGAAAACTCCATCATTCATGTTGATGTTTTCTCTTTATGACAGTTTTATTCTTTCAAACTAGCTAACTCCGACCAAGAGGGGCCATGGCACAGGACAACGTTGAATTCACATCTTAGGCGTTTGCAAGAACTGGGTGAAGACTTCTGATTGGCCTCTGCTGGGTCACATGGCCAACCACAAACCAATCACTATGGCCAGAAACAGAAAACTATGACCAGTCTAGCCTGAGCCCCATGACCACCCTTAGGGCTTGGAGGGAGGAATTTTATGATTGCTGGACCTTATTAGGACTAGGTTGAGGAGTGGAAAGTACTTTTCCAAACTAATGGATTCCCTGTTCAAAGCAGATTTTAAAAAAGTCATCATGCTGTGAGAAAAACGAGGGGGTGCAAAGTTCCACATATATAAGATCGACTCTGTTATGTTGTTTGTAGCTTCTACCTGATTAATTATTCTGTATCTATTTGATCTGTCTTGTAATAACAGTAGTGTATTAAATTCTCCTTTATTACTATGCTTCAATCTGTATCTTTGTATCTCTCCTACTTTTTTTTTCCCCATAAAGATGAATGCCAGATTTGATTGGCAGCCACTCACTTTCCTTTCTTGGGCTCCTCTGCTGTCCTTTCTGGCCCCCATCCTCAAATCCCCTCCAGTCCCTGCTTTCTGCTTTTAATGTCACAGGTATTATCTGTTATACATGTATTATTTAATTTAATACTCAGTGCAGCCCCCATTTAGAAGCCCCTATTAACCCAGGCTGGCTCCAGACCTAAGCTCTGTAATGTATTTAAATACACAAAAAAGAAACTGAAAAGACACACACCAGACTGTTTGGGTTTTGGGTTTTATTTTTGCTTTTTTTTTTTTTTAATGGATCTCTGCCCCAGTGAGGGGTCCATTTTCTTTTCTTTTTTTAATATTTTATTTATTTATTTGACACAGAGAGAGAGATAGCGAGAGAGCACACAAGCAGGGGGAGTGGAAGAGGGAGAAGCAGGCTTCCCGCCAAGCAGGAAGCCTGATGAGGGGCTCGATCCCTGGACCCTGGAATCATGACCCAAGTCGAAGGCAGACAGCAGACACTCAACTACTGAGCTACCCACGCGCTCCACACCAGACTGTTTGAAAGCCATTACCTCAGGAGAGCAGAAAAGGATGGAGGAGGGAAAGCAGTCAGTGGGGTGAATAATATCCCACTGTATACATATGTCACATTTGGTCTACCTATTCATCTGTTGATGAACATTTGGGTTATTTCCACCTTTTGGTTATTGTGAATAATGCTGCTGTGAACATGAGAGTACCTACAGTTGTGTAAATTTTAAAACCCTAAAAAACAATACTTACGGAAGGATCCCATTTATGTTTAGTATGTGTGTGTACATTATGTATATGATATGTATGTAAATGTGTAGAAAAAGATCTGAGCGACACACCTGAAACTTTGGGTCATGTCTAGAATGGCAAAACAGTGGGATAGTAAAGGAAAGGACTCTATTATTTTTCACTCTGCATATTTCTTTATTTTTATTTTTATAATGAGAATAGACTAATATATTCCTCATGCAATTTTAAAATGCAATTAAAAATAACGATGAAGATTTTAGGCATCTTGGCAGGCCAGGAGTAAGGAACATTTAGAACAATTTTCAAGAGGTCAGAAGAACCGATGGGATAAAGGAATGCTGAAATACCTCTGTGTGGCTTGAGATTTTTTATAAGGTGCGTATATTATTTTTTTAATTAAAAAAATCTAATGGGGAAAAAAATTGAAAGCCCGAGGTGGGATTGCACTGGCAATTAAGGCCCAGAGGAGGGCAGTAGAAAGCCATGAGGTGGAAACCACAGAAAGCTTGTTCTGTGTCTCAGCAGGAAAAGGGCAGAGGATCCAAACTTGCCTTGTGGGAGCTAGGAAAAGCTTGGGTACTACTAGAAGCGATGCTGGCCAGACTTTGGGAGCAGGACCATCAGATAAAAGGGGGAAAATCAGCAAAGTGGCAAGGGTTCGGCTATGGACAGCCAAGGAGAAAGAAAGGAGGAAGAGGCATTCTTTAGAGAGAATCAGCAAACAGGAGCCCAGGAACACAGCCCTGGGGCAGATGACCTAGAGAGATTTCTAGGGGTCTTGAGGACAAAGCCCTGTTTGGAAGCACTAGCTGAGTCCTTGACCCTGCCCCTCTGCTTTTTAAAGTGGACAAGGATATTTAAAACAAAAAAATATTAGGGCACCTGGGTGGCTCAGTTGGTTAACTGTCCTAATCTTGATTTCTGCTCAGGTCACAATCTCAGGGTCATGAGAACAAGCCCCAAGTCCTCCTCTGTGCTCAGCAGGGAGTCTGTCTGAGATTCTCTCCCTCTGCCCCTGACCCCCACACACAGCACACTCTCTCTTTCTCTCAAATAAATAAATCAATCTTTTACGAAAGTGTTCCTAAAGTGGACAAGGCTAAGGATAGCTCTGCAGGATGAAGATGCAGAGACAGAACTAGGGAGCAAGTACAGGGTCAGATCTTATCTTTACTTAAAATGTTTGATATTTTGTACTTCATGAATTTTTTGCATTAATTTTGATTTTAAAATATTGCATTAAAATATTATTTATCTGTATTATTGAGGGTTTGAACACACCTTAAATTTTGTGCCAGAGGCAAATGCTTCACTGGCCATCAGCCTAGTTCTGGCAACAATAATAACAAATCCAAGGGGTGCCTGAGTGGCTCAGTCGTTAAGCATCTGCCTTCAACTCAGGTGATAATCCCAGGGTCCTGGGATTGAGCCCCACATTGGGCTCCCTGCTCGGCTGGAAGCCTGCTTCTCAGTCTCCCACTCCCCCTGCTTGTGTCCCCTCTCTCACCGTCTCTCTCTTCTTCAAATAAATAAATAAAATATTTTAAAAAATAATAACAAATCTGAGGCAACAAATGAGATTTTAAAGTACATCTATTATGCACAATTTTAATCAAAATTCTATCCCAGAATTTATTTTTTTAAGATTTTATTTATTCATTTGAGACAGAAATACAGAGAGAGAGCATTAGCAGGGGTAGAGGCAGAGGGAAAGGAAGAAGCAGACTCCCTGCTGAGGAGGAAGCCTGACATGGGGCTTGATCCCAGAACTTGGAGATCAAGACCTGAGCAGAAGGCCGATGCTTAGCCACCTAAGCAACCCAGGCACCCCCAAAATTCTACCTCAGAATTTCTAGTGAAATGAATTTCTCTAACATGCCAGTCATGTAAGCCTACAAATAAAATCCTATGTATCTGTGCTAAAGAAAAAAAAAAGACAAGTGTTTCTGTAGCCATTGTGAATATGATGTTAATATTCAAATTAATTTGGAAGCTATTTCTGAAATACTGGCTTTAAGATATTGCCTATTGAAGACGGAAATAATATCAAATGTTTTCTCTGACCACAATGGCATAAAACTAGAAATCAATTACAAAAAAAGAAACTGGAAAGAACACAAACACATGGAAGCTAAACAACATGTTACTAAACAACCAGTGGGTCAATGAACAAATCAAAAAGGAAATAAAAAAATACATGGAGACAGAGGCACGCAGGTAGCTCAGTCAGTAAAGCATTCAACTCTTAATCTCAACTCAGGTCTTGATCTCAGAATTGTGAGTTCAAGACAATGTTGGGCTCCACGCTGAGTGTGGAACCTACTTATAAATGAATGAATGAATGAATATAAAAAATATGTGGAGACAAGTGAAAATAAAAACACAATGGTCCAAAATCTTTGGGAAATAACAAAAGCAGTTCTAAGAGAGAAGTTTATAGCAATATAGGCCTACCTCAATAAACAAGAAAAACCTCAAATAAATAATCTAACCTTAGGCAAAATATACTAGAAAAAGAAGAACAAACAAAGCTCAAAGTTAGTAGAAAAAGGGAAATCAAGATTAAAATGGAAATAAATTAAATAGAAGCAAAAAACACAACAGAAAAGATCAATGAAACCAAGAGCTGGTTCCTTGAAAAGATTAAAAAAGTTGACAAACCCATCAGCCAAACTCATCAAGAAAAAAAGAGAAAAGGGCGCCTGGGTGGCTCAGTGGGTTAGGGCCTCTGCCTTCCGCTCAGGTCATGATCTCAGGATCCTGGGATCAGCCCACATCCGGCTCCCTGCTCAGCGGGGAGCCTGCTTCCTCCTCTCTCTCTGCCTGCCTCTCTGCCTACTTGTAATCTCTCTCTGTCAAGTAAATAAATAAAATCTTTTAAAAAAAAAGAAAAAAAGGAAAAAAAAAGAAAAAAAGAGAAAAGACTCAAATAAATAAAATCAGAAATAAAAGAGGAAAAATAATAACCAACACCCTAGAAATACAAATTATAAGAAAATACTATGAAAAATTATATGTCAACAAATTGGACAACTTAGAAGAAATGGATAAAATAGAAACAATCTTCCAGAGCTAAAACAGAAAGAAATAGAAAATTTGAACAGACTGAATACAAATAATGAAATTGAATCAGTCATCAAAAATCTCCCAGCAAACAGAAGTCCAGGACCATGTGGCTTAACAGGTGAATTCTATAGAACATTTAATAAAAGTTAATATCTATTATCCTCAAACTATTCCAAAAAAACAGAAGAGTAAGGAAAACTTCCAAATTATTGCTACAAAACCAGTATTACCCTGATACCAAAACCAGACAAAGACACTACAAAAAAAAGAAAAAGAAAACTATATAGGCTGACAGCCCTGATGAACATAGATGCAAAAATCCCCAAAAAAGCATTAGCAAACCAAATTCGGCAATACATTAGAAGGATAATTGACCACAACTAGGTGGGATTTATTCCAGGTATGCAAGGATGATACAATATTCACGAATCAATCCATCTCATACATCATATTAACAAGAGGAAGAATGAAAACCATATGACCACCTCGGTAGATGCAGAAAAGGCATTTGACAAAATACAAAATCTGTTCATGACAAAAATCTCTTAATATAGTAGGTTTAGAGGGAACACACCTTCATGTAATAAAGGCCATATATAAAAAAAAAAACACAGGGGCGCCTGGGTGGCTCAGTGGGTTAAAGCCGCTGCCTTCGGCTAAGGTCATGATCCCAGGGTCCTGGGATCGAGGCCCACATCGGGCTCTCTGCTCAGCGGGGAGCCTGCTTCCTCCTCTCTCCTCTCTCTCTGCCTGCCTCTCTGCCTACTTGTAATCTCTCTCTGTGTGTTAAATGAATAAATAAAATCTTTAAAAAAAAAACACAGCTGACATCACACTCAATGGTGAAAAACTGAATGTTTTCTAAGATCAGAAATAAGACAAAAAGTCCACTGTCACCACTTTTACTCAACATAGTACTACAAATCCTAGCTGCAGATATCAGACAAGAAAAAGAAATAAAAGGTATCCAAATTGGTAAGGAAGAAGCAAAACTGTCACTATTTGCAGATGACATGATACTGTATATAAAAAAACCCTAAAGACTCCACAAAAAAATTAAAACTAATTAAATTAATTCCATAAAGCAGGATATAAAATTAATATACAGAAATGTTCTATTTCTATATACTAATAATAAAGTAACAGAAAGAGAAATTAAGGAAACAATCCAATTTATAACTACACCAAAAAGAATAAAATATTTAAGAAATATTAAGAATATTTAAGAAATTACTAAGAAAATTTAACCAAGGAGGTGAAAGACCTATACTCTGAAAACTGTAAGACACTGATGAGTGAAATTGAAGACAACAGAAACAAATGGAAAGATGTGCTATGCTCATGGATTGGAAGAATATTAAAATGCCCATACTTTCCAAAACAATCTACAGATTCAATGCAAACCCTATCAAAATACCAAATAGCATTTTTCATAGAGCTAAAACAAATCATCCTAAAATTTATAAGAACCACAAAACACTCTAATAACTAAAGCAATCTTGAGGAAAAAGAATAAAATTGTAAGTATCACAATCCCAGATTTCAGTATATACTACAAAGCTATAGCAATCAAAGCAGTATGGCACTGGCACAAAAATAGACATGTAGATCAACAGAACAGGATAAAGAGCCCAGAAAGAAACCCACAGTTATATGGTCAATTAATCTATGACAAAGGAGGTAAGAATATACAATGGAGGAGAAAAAATAATCTTTTCTTTCCTTTTTTTTTAAAGATTTTATTTATTTATTTATTTATTTGACACAGAGAGAGACGCAGCAAGAAAGGAAACACAAGCAGTGGGAGTGGGAGAGGGAGAAGCAGGCCTGCCAAGCAGAGAGCCCAATACGGGGCTAAATCCCAGGACCTGGGATCACAACCTGAGCCAAAGGCAGATGCTTAATGACTGAGCCACCCAGGTGCCCCAAGACAATCTTTTCAATAAATGGTGCTGGAAAAACTGGATAGCTATATGCAAAAGAATGAAACTGGACCATTTTCCTAGGACCATACACAAAAATAAACTCAGAATGGATTAAACACCTAAATGTGAAACCTGAAACCATAAAACTCCTAAAAGAAAACATAGGCAGTAATCTCATGGACATCACCCTTAGCAATATATATATGGATAAGCCTCCTCAGGCAAAGGAAACCAAAGCAAAAATAAACTATCAGGACTACATCAAAATAAAAAGCTCTTGCACAGCGAAGGAAACCATCAACAACAAAAAAAAAGGCAACCTACTGAATGGGAGAAGATATTTGCAAATGATATATCTTACAAAGTGTTACTATCCAAAATATATAAAGAACTTAAATAATCAACACCAAAAAACACAACAGTCAGATTTAAAAAATGGTCAGAGAAACTACATAGGCATTTTTCCAAAGAAGACATATAATTTTTTAGAATTTAACTGTGTCTAAGGGGCACCTGGCTGGCTCAGTTGTTAAGCATCTGCCTTTGGCTCAGGTCATGAATCCAGGGTCCTGGGATCGAGCCCCACATCGGGCTCCCCGCTCAGTGGCAAGCCTGATTCTCCCTCTCCCTCTTCCCCTGCTTGTGTCCCTGCTCTCGCTCTCTTTCTCTCTGTCAAATAAATAAATAAAATCTTGAAAAAATTAAAAATAGAAATACCACATGATCCAGTAATTGCACTTCTAGGTATTTTCCCAAAGAAAATGAAACCTTAATTTGAAAAGATATATGAACCCCTATGTTTATTGCAGCATTACTGCAGCCAAGACATGGAAGTCACCTAAGTGTCCATCAATAGATGAATGGATAAAAAAGATATGGTATGTATACATATACATAATGAAATATTACCCAGCCACAAAAAAGAATGAAATCTTTCCATTTGTGACAATATGGACAGATGTGGAGCGCCTGGGTGGCTCAGTGGGTTAAGCCTCTGCCTTCGGCTCAGGTCATGATCTCAGGGTCCTGGGATCGAGCCCCCCATCAGGCTCCCTACTCAGCAGGAAGCCTGCTTCCTCCTCTCTCTCTGCCTGCCTCTCTGCCTACTTGTGATCTCTCTCTGTCAAATAAATAAATAAAATCTTAAAAAAAAACCAATATGAACAGATGTGGGGGGGATGTATTATGCTAAATGAAGGGGTTGGGGGATAGGCAGAATAGGGGATTAAGAAGTACAAACTTCCAGCTGTCAAACAAATAAGTCATGGAGATGAAAAGTACACCATAGGGAGTATAGTCAATAATATTGTTTAAAAAAGATATTGTCTACCAACTACCCAACACTATAAAAAGAACTAATCTTAAAGAGTTGACAAATACATTCTTTCACTTTATAAGCACTAAATTAAGATCATCTTATTTAAAAAGCAATAAAATAAAATTTTCCTTTTTTAGTTTTCTATCTTTATATAATTGATATGTAACATTGTATAAAAATAACACTTTCGGGCGCCTGGGTGGCTCAGTGGGTTAAAGCCTCTGCTTTCGGCTCAGGTCATGATCTCAGCGTCCTGGGATCGAGCCTTTTTTAGTTTTCTATCTTTATATAATTGATATGTAACATTGTATAAAAATAACCTGCCTGCCTTTCTGCCTACTTGTAATCTCTCTCTCTGTGTCAAATAAATAAATAAAATCTTTAAAAAAATAAAAAAATAAAAAAAATAACACTTTCTAATCTTTATGGTGTTGAAAGGTATTTGAGCAGAATTGTTTAGAGCTTCAGGGTAAAAGTGAGTTGCATTTTCCAAGAATATTTAATTTTTTCTCTTCCAATGATCCCAAAAGTATGATTTCAAAAACTGCTACCCTTATGAGCCATGTCCTTTCATCGCTTTTCTATTCATTTTTTTATTCATTTTAGAGATGAGGAAATAGACTTAAAGAAAAGCCTTTTGTAACGGTTACACTGCTCACCCACCCAGCTTCATTTCCTTCTGTCTCTCCGCATATTCTTCATTTTGGCCACATGGAAAAGAAATTCCCTTAGCCATGCTTTGCACATGTTGATTTATCTGTCTACAATGCAACGTTCTTTTCCTCCTTTTTGAGTTAAGGAATTCGTACTCATATTTAAAAAAAATGAATTAAAACCACATCTCATGGGACGTCTGCGTGGCTCAGTTGGTTGTCTGTCTTTGGCTCAGGTCATGATCTCAGTGTCCTGGAATTGAGCCCCGGGTGGCATAGGGCTCCCTGCTCAGCGGGGAGCCTGCTTCTCCCTCTCCTTCCTCCTCTGCCCCTAGCCACCCCTCCCCCAGCTTGTGTGTGCTCTCACATGCTGTCTCTTTCTCTCTCTCAAATAAATAAAATCTTTTTTAAAGATTTTTTTAATTTGGGCGCCTGGGTGGCTCAGTGGGTTAAAGCCTCTGCCTTCGGCTCAGGTCATGATCTCAAGGTCCTGGGATTGAGGCCCACATCGGGCTCCCTGCTCAGTGGGGATCCTGCTTCCTCCTCTCTCTCTGCCTGCCTCTCTGCCTACTTGTAATCTCTCCCTCTCTGTCAAATAAATAAATAAAAAATCTTTAAAAAAATATTTTTTTAATTTAATAGTGAGAGAGACATAGTGAGAGAAAGAGCATGAGCAGTCAGGGAGAGAGAGAAGCAGGCTCCCTGCTGAGCAGGGAGCCCAATGCGGGGCTCCATCCCAGGACCCTGGGATCATGACCTGAGCCAAAGGCAGATACTTAACAGACTGAGCCACCCGGGCACCCCTTAAATAAATAAAATCTTAAACACATGAGCCACCCAGGCACCCCTNAGAGAGAGAAGCAGGCTCCCTGCTGAGCAGGGAGCCCAATGCGGGGCTCCATCCCAGGACCCTGGGATCATGACCTGAGCCAAAGGCAGATACTTAACAGACTGAGCCACCCGGGCACCCCTTAAATAAATAAAATCTTAAACACACACACACACACACACACACACACACACACACACACACACCCCTCAGCTCAAGGGTCATCTCCTCCAGGGGTCCCCACTCTGAATAGATACTCTTTTTGTTTGTTCCTGTGACATCACACCTGCATGACATTACATACCTGTGTTGCCTAGTGATTGGTTATTTACCCATCTCTCCCATTAGATTTCAAACTCCTTGAAGGTAGAGTCTACGTCTTTTTGAATGCTCCGGGCCTAACCAAAGCTTCCTGTCACATAATAGACAAGTTTTTTGTTGAATGAATAATCAAACTTGATACCTCTCTCTACCTCATGTCCCATAGCAAACCCAACAAGTCCTACCCACCATCAAAATATTTTTCAAATTCATCAATTTTTCTCCATCTTCACCACCACTACTATGCTTCAAGCCACCATCTTCTATCACCACTGTAACAGCCTCCTATCTTCCTACTTTCTCCTACTTGTGCCCCTCCAGTTTATTGCCCATACACCAGCCATTGTGATTTTTCTAAAATGCAGGGCTTATTATATCAGTCTCTAAGCCAGAAACTCTTCAATGAAATCTCACTGTTCTTTGAATAAAGTCCAATGCACTTAAGTTGACCTACAAACTTCTCTAGTCTCCACTCTCTTACCTTCTTTTGGGGTCTCCAACTTGCTACTCTCCCTCCCACCACAGGGCCTTTGCCTAGGTGTCTCCTCCACTTAGGATATTCTCTTCTCTCTCGTGTTCTCTTAATTCACTCCCACCCATGTTTCAGAACTTTGCCCCAGTGTTGTTTCCTTAGGAAAACTTCCCCTGACCTTCTTGATGAAATCAAACTTGCTATTGACTTTCTCAGAACCTTTACAGTATCTGTCATACTTGTTTTTGTTTAATGTCCGTTTCCGACTCCCCTCAATTGTCCCTACCACTGAAACTCCAAAGCACATAAGAAGCCCTCAATAAAGGTTTGAGAATGACTTATTGCCATGTAACACAAAACTGAAAGAGCCAGTCCATTTGGGAAAATGCATCGTGCATTCCCCATTGCCACAGAATCCTCCGACCATACACACCTCTCAGGGAAAATCTCCTACAAATAGACTGTCCTTGTTCACATGTGAAGCTGAAATAAGGGCAGGCAGAGGACAGGCTGAACAAAGGGAGACTGGACCATCTACCAAGGAAAGATGTTGTGGCTTCCCTGCTTTAAGGGCCTAGACTTCAAAATTCCAGGATGAGTCAGCTCCTTGAACAGTATGTACTGGTTCATTAGTTATATATCCACAGAGCATAGTTGTCAGGGAAAACTTTTCAGAAAGTTGAATGATACGTTATGTAGCAGCCCTTGGTTACTTCCCAAGTAGTATTCACTATGCTGATTAATTTTTTAGCTTAATAAACACATCAACTACCATAGAAATAACTTTATCATTAAAGGGAAACATATTTTTCTCACTAAGCCAGAGAAAGGGCAAAAGTCCCAACCATATCTCATCAGATGCTTTCTTCAGTCTTTCTGTTCTGTACAGCATCTATCCATAACTCTCCCCAGTCCTCAAACCTCTGCACCTTCTCCTCGCAAAGGATGAGTTCCCTTGTCATTCACTAGGAAAACAGAAGCCGTCAGATAGAAATTCTTCTAATTTCTTTCCCAGCCCCTTATTCCCATCCCTACTCCCATCTTCAATAGCTCTGTATCAGATTACAGCTTTTTTGATCTGCAGTTCTGTCCACTGGGAGCAGTGAAGTTCTATCACATTCTATACTGTCCCCCACAAGGAGCCTGTCTCCATCTCCTCTGTCTCATCAGCTTTATTTGAGCTTCTTCATTTTACAAAATGTCCTCCCTAGGGTTACTATACCCCTCTAGCAACCGCCCTATCTTCCCCCTTTGCAGTCAAACTTGAAAGAATTGTCTACACCAATGGACTTCACTTAGCTCTCAATCACTCTTCAACCCACTAAAATCTGGCCTCTGGCTCTATCTTTCCACTGAAAGAGTGCTCTTGCCTAGATCACTAGTGACTTTTTCATTATTCAACCCATTTTAACTTCTTTTCAGACATTTAGTAGTATTTTTCATTGTTGACTACTCCTTATACCTTAAACAACTCTCTTTTCATGGTTTCTAGGACCTTATACTTTCTTGGTTTTCCTCCCTACCTCTTTGCCACTTCTTTTTTTTTGACAGTGTAATGTTAGTTTCAGATGTGCAATAGAGTGATTCTACACTTCCATACATCACCCAGTGGTGATCACAAGTGCTCTCCTTAATCCCCATTCCCTATTTCACCCATTCCCCCCTCCACCTGCCTCCCCTCTGGTAATCAGTAGTTTGTCCTCTATACTTAAGAGTCTGTTTCTTGGTTTGCCTCTTTCCTTTTTTTTCCCCTTTTGCTCCTTTGTTTTGTTTCTTCAATTTCACATATGAGTGGAATCATATGGAATTTCTTAATTTTCTTTGCTAGATCAGCCTCCTTTATTACTCGATTTCTAAATGTTGAGGTTCCTTGGGGTTTGGTCCTAGGCACTTCTCCCTCTCCACCTTCTCTCCTTGGGTTGATTATATCCATTCCAATGGGCTTCATTTAGCTTCTAGACTGGGTTTCTGACTTGGGTACATGAGTCAAATTCAGACAATTTGTAAACTTGAACAGGTAAAAACAGATTTTTTATTTTCACCAATCTCTACTGAAAATTTAGTATTTCTTCCAATTATGAACGTAGGCAACAAACCATGGTAGTATAACCAAAATCTGTGACTTTGCCATTATTAAAAATCATATATAGTTTACTATATTTGTTACAAATATCTCAAAATATTTTTATGTTTATCATTATTTTAGTTCATAGTAGTTATTGGATCTACTGCTAAATGTTTTTCTTTAATGAGTCAATAATCACATGTATTATTACATCACAATTTTTGTACTTGATAACTATTTCAGTATAATTCACTTCATTTATAATCCTATGCATTTCATTCTGTACATTTAAAAATATTATTTTGAGACAGGGCCTACCGGCTTCCCCAGACTGCCAATGGCACAAAAACTGTTAAGAAGCCTGTTCTAGATGCTGATGACTCCCACTCTGAATCCATCTTCTGAATTTCAAGTCCATATATTTAACTGGCTTCTGAATATGTGTACTTGAATATCTCATAAAAACCTTAAGCTCAACATAACCCAAACTGAACTCATCAACCTCTACTACCCCCATTCTCCTCAAAGCTCCAAATTTGCCTGTGTGCTCTGTCTCAATGAATAGGACAAACAGTCACTCAGTTGTCTGAGCCAGAATTCTGGGCTATCCTCAACTCTTCCCTTTCCTTCCCTCGAACAATCATGAACTGAATCATGTCAATTCAATCTCTTTAACACCTCAGTTATGGTAACCATCTTCTCTCTTTTTCCTAGTGGCCTCTCCAGCAGACTGAGTTCCCTTCTAATCCATACTTTCCCATTATTGTTAGAATGATCTTTCTCTCCCCAAGGACTGTGCTTAGTCTTAATATAGCCCACTTCACAGTATCTTGTAATTAGTTGTATTCTCTACCTGAATATAAATTCCACAAGAACAGGAATTTTTATCTTGCTTATTTTGGGATCTGTAGCATTAAGCATGGTATATGGGATTATAGGAACATTCCATAAATGTTTGCTAAATAAATGAATGATTGCCCTGAGCTTCAGCCTGATGGCTAGCAGCAGCTCAAAAAAAAGGTTAAGGGACTATTCAAACCTTAATATTTTTTTTTCTGACAGATAAATAAGGTTACTGAAGTATAAGAGGTGGGAAAAGTTAATTTTAATTATTTTATTTGAAAACTTAAATTTTGGGCGCCTGGGTGGCTCAGTGGGTTAAAGCCTCTGCTTTGGGCTCAGGTCATGATCTCAGGGTCCTGGGATCGAGGCCCGCATTGGGCTCCCTGCTCAGCGGGGAGCCCGCTTCCTCCTATCTCTCTGCCTGCCTCTCTGCCTGCTTGTGATCTGCTCTCTCTCTCTGTGTCAAATAAATAAATAAAATCTTTAAAAAAAATGAAAACTTAAATTTTGGGGCACCTGGTTAAGCATCTGCCTTTGGCTTAGCTCATGATCTCGGGGTCCTGGGATCGAGCCCTGCATCGGGCTCCCTGCTCAGTAGGGAGTCTGCTTCTCCCTCACCCTCTACCCCTTCCCCCTCTCTCACACTCTCTCAAACTCATGTTCTCTCTCTCTCAAATAAATAAATAAAATCTTTTTAAAAAAAGAAAGAAAACTTAAATTTTGTGAGTGGGTACTGTGGCTTAGGAAAATTGACAAGACCCATTCCCTCAGCAATATTCATTTTTTTGCCAAAACATTAAATTGCCTTTCAAATAGTGTATCTGGGGACTTGTGCATTGGAAATATAGATGGCCACCCTGGGTAGGGTTATGCTTGCCCCTAGAATCTTATACTTGCGCAGAGTCAGGCTTTGTACTGGAGACTTGTGGCAGCAGCTTTAGTTGTTTTGCACAATAATCACACAGAACAAAGGCACCTCCTTAATTTACCTGGTGTTTATTCTGTCAGTTGGCAGATTTAATAAACAGAAAAAGGAACCAAGGTAAGGTGCACCATAACAATGTGTAAATAAAACTTCAGAATTAACAATAGAGGAGTCGAACACAGACAGCTTCTAATCAGCATCCAGAAATTGAACATTTTAAGAGAGCAACACACAGATATGCTCAGTGTGGCAGTCAAGTTAATCAAAAGAATGAATTTCAGCTTTTCAACATTAATTTCAAAGCATTAAGAACACTAAGGTCTAGGGGCGCCTGGCTGGCTAACTTAGTTGCAAGTTAGTATCTTGCAACAAGATACTTGCTCTTGTTGTAAGAGCATGCAACACTTGATCTCGGGGTTGTGAGTTTGAGGCCCACCTTGGGTGTAGAGATCACTTAAAATAAAATATTTTTAAATAACACTGATTTTTAATCTTTACTGCCTTATATTAACTACAGACATCATTATTTTCACTGGCATTTACCAATCATTATAACTGGGGTGGGGGGTCAGAGGGAGAGGGAGAAAGAGCATCTTAAGCAGACTCCACACCCTGTGCAGAGCCCCATGTGGGGTTGGACTCTGAGATCATAACCTGAGCCAAAACCAAGAGTCGGACTGACTGAGCCACACAGGTGCCCACATTACAATTTATTATTTTTATTTTTTTTTTGAAGATTTTATTTATTTGACAGACAGAGATACAGTGAAAGAGGGAACACCAGCAGGGGGAGTGGGAGAGGGAGAAGCAGGCTTTCCCGCAGAGCAGGGAGCCCAATGTGGGGCTCAATCCCAGGACCCTGGGATCATGACCTGAGCTGAAGGCAGATGCCCAATGACTGAGCCACCCAGGCGCCACTACAATTTATTATTAAGTAAAAAAACAGTTACTGTATTATAAAAGAATAGTTTTGGGCACTCTGAAACTTAATAATTCACAAGGAAAAGATGAGATCTTGAGGAAAAGATGAGATTCTCTGTATCATACCAAACCTTGATATGAATTGTAACTTTTAATTTCCTCTCACCCTTTTTTTATCATTTTATTATTTTTTTCCATCATGATAAGTGTACTGTTTAATCCCCATCCCCTATTTCACCCATCCCCCCACCAACTACTTCCCCTCTGGTAACCATCAGTTTGTCCTCTACAGTTAAGAGTCTGTTTCTTCGAAATCTTGCCGTTTGCCATGACATGGATGGAACTAGAGGGTATTATGCTAAGCAAAATAAGTCAGTAAGAGAAAGACAATTATCATATGATCTCTCTGATATTAGAAACTTGAGAGGCAGGGCGGAGGTCATGGGGGTAGGGATGGAAAAATAATGAAATAAGATGGGATCGGGAAGGAGACAAACCATAAGAGACTCTTAATCTCACGAAACAAACTGAGGGTTACTGGGGGGTGGGAGGGTAGGGATGGGGTGGCTGCGTGATGGACATTGGGGAGGGTTTGTGCTACGGTGAGTGCTGTGAAAGGTGTAAACCTGATGATTCACAGACCTGTACCCCTGGGGCAAATAATACATTATATGTTAATTTTTAAAAAAAGAGTCTCTTTCTTGGTTTGACTTATTTTCCTTTGTTCATTTGTTTTGTTTCTTCCACATGAGTGAAATCATATGGTATTTGTTTTTCTCTGACTTATTTCAGTTAGCATTATACACGCTAGCTCCATCCATGTCATTGCAAATGGCAAGATTTCATTCTTTTTTTATGGTTGACTAATATTCCTGTGTGTGTGTGTGTGTGTGTGTGCGCGCGTGTGTGTGTGTGTATGTGTACCGCCTCTTCTTTATCCATTCATCTATCAGTGGACACTTGGGCTGCTTCCACAGTTTGGCTATTGTAAATAATGCAGCAACAAACATAGCAGTGCTTGTATCCCTTTGAATTAGTGTATTTGTATTTTGGGGGGAAATACCCAGTAGTGCAATGATTGGATCATAGGGTCGTTCTATTTCTAATTTTTGAGGCACCTCCATACTGTTTTCCACAATGGCTGCAGCAGTTTGCATTTCCAAAAACAGTGCAAGAGGAGAGTTCCTTTTTCTCTACAACCTTGCCAATACTTGTTGTTTCTTATGGTTTTCATTTTAGCCATTCTGACAGCTGTGAGGTGATATTTCATTGTAGTTTTGATTTGCAGTTCCCTATGATGAGTGATGTTGAGCATTTTTTCATGTGTCTGTTGGCCATCTGTATGTCTTCTTTGGAGAAATGTCTGTTCATGTCTTCTGCCCATATTTTAATTGGATTATTTGTGTTTTGGGTGTTCAGTTGTTCTTTATATATTTTGGACACTAACCCTTTACTGGATAAATCATTTGCAAAAATCATCTCCCATTCAGTAGGTTGACTTTTTAGGGTTTTTTTTTGTTGTTGTTCCCTTCACTGTGCAGAAGTTTTTATTTTGATGTAGTCCCAATAGTTTATTTATTTATTTATTTATTTATTTATTAAAAAATTTTTATTTATTTATTTGACAGAGAGAGAGATTACAAGTAGGCAGAGAGGCAGGGAGAGAGAGAGGAGGAAGCAGGCTCCCCGCTGAGCAGAGAGCCCGATGCGGGCCTTGATCCCAGGACCCTGAGATCATGACCTGAGCCGAAGGCAGAGGCTTTAACCCACTGAGCCACCCAGGCGCCCGATGTAGTCCCAATAGTTTATTTTTGTTTTTATTTCCTTTGCCTCAGAAGACATACCTAGAAAAGGGTTGCTATAGCCAATGTCAGAGAGATTATTGCCTATGCTTTCCTCAAGGATTTTTACGGTTTCAGGTCTCACATTTAGGTCTTTAATCCATTTTGGGTTTATTTTTGTGTGTGGTGAAAGAAAGTGGTCCAGTTTCATTCTTTTGCATGTGGCTGTCCAGCTTTTCCACTGTATATTCATTCCTCCTTTGTCAAAGATTAATTGCCCATAAAATTGTGGTTTATTTCTGGATTTTCTGTTCTATTCCACTGAAGCTATGTGTCTATTTTTATGCCAGTACCATACTGTTTTAATTACTGCTGCTTTGTAATATCTTAATTTTGTTAAGAAAAAAAAATCCTGGGCACCTGGGTGGCTCAGTGGGTTAAAGCCTCTGCTTTCGGGTCAGGTCATGATCTCAGCGTCCTGGGATGGAGGCCCGCAAGGGGCTCCCCGCTCAGCGGGGAGCCTGTTTCCTCCTCTCTCTCTGCCGGCCTCTCTGNCTGCCTGCCTCTCTGCCTACTTGTAATCTCTCTCTCTGTGTCAAATAAATAAAATCTTTAAAAAAAATCCTATAGACTTATACCCCACGATGATTTAACTCATATCAGGCTTGAGAATTAGTACAAGGCTGCAAAGTGCCTCCTTATCATTTAATGAGGAGAAATAGTTCTTCAGTATCTAAAGCAATCCCATTTTCCCTATCTTCTCTAAATATCTCCCTCTGTGCTTTTATAATGCCCCAAACTTTTTTTTTAAAGATTTATTTATTTATTTATTTATTTACTTGACAGAGAGAGAGAGAGATCACAAGTAGGCAGAGAGGCAGGCAGAGAGAGAGGGGGAAGCAGGCTCCCTGCCGAGCAGAGAGCCTGATGTGGGACTCAATCCCAGGATAGAGGCTTTAACCCATTGAGCCACCCAGGCGCCCTGCCCCAAACTTCTTGATTTGAATTTGGTAGAATATTTGATGTGGAGAAATAAATTGTTAAAAATCACTTGACAGTATTTATACACAGAGGCTCAGGCTTCTCCATGGTGAGATTATGTTGTCAGAACATGACACAAAGTGATAATGATGTCATAAACTCCTAGCACAGGCTGAACCATATCAAATACAGTAGTTTCCTTGGTAGAAGAATCATTTGAGGGCGCCTGGGTGGCTCAGTGGGTTAAAGCCTCTGCTTTCGGCTCAGGTCATGATCTCAGCGTCCTGGGATCGAGGCCCGCATCGGGCTCTCTGCTCAGCAGGGAGCCTGCTTCCTCCTCTCCTTGTCTCTCTGCCTGCCTCTCTGCCTACTTGTGATCTCCTTCTGTGTCAAATAAATAAATAAAATCTTTAAAAAAAAAAAAAAGAAGAATCATTTGAACAAATCCTTGGACATGAATCTTTTTATTTATGTCCTACTTTTGTCCATTTGGACGAACAATTGTTTAAATATAAGCCAAAGTAATGGATCTTCTACTACAGGTGTGTGCCTAACCTTAAAACTTAGAAATTGGGATCTATTATATTATACACTCAAGCCTTAGTTAGATAAGCTAGCTGTGTTTAAGAAATCTGCTGTTTCTTGGATGTCACCATTAGTAGGTCTTTAAGAATTTCTAGGAAAACAGGAGAGTTTTACTTCTGTGTGAAAAATTCAAGCAACATAGAAGCATAGGGTATAGACATACTGTCCCCCTTCACACCCCTTCCCCACCCAAATCCACTAACCCCTGCCCTCAACTAATCTGGCATGGTACGTAACATATAGTAGGTTTCAAAAAGAGTCTTTTCTTGTCCTACCCCCTTTTCCACCATACACATTCACACACAAACATTAACACTCAAGTACATTCACATGTGCAAGACATACATACACTCAAAAACCTAGGCAATGGGGTGAGCAAGCCATGATGCAGAGGTAACCAAGGTAAATGTACTGATTAGCCAATGATGCTTCCCAGGTTTGGCATCTAGACTGCGGCTGGGGATGTGATAGAGGGAGGAAAATGACAGTGGAACACTTATCATGCTTTTAAAAATCACTGATGAAAAGATTTGATTTTGACCTTTGGTGGCAAACCACTATTAAATAGAAGAAAACTGGGTTACCTAACACATTTTCTGATGAAACAATCTCTTTGACAGGAGCTAAGCATGTTGAATCAACAGAGACTAAAATGGACAATTTTAGGAAACGTCTACTCATTATCATAGTTGGTATTATGATCATAGCTTTTGTCTTTACCTGTTTTTTTTTCTCCATTACAATTGTATGAGCGACGATGCACCCAAAGCAGAAACGTAAGTTTTACACCCTTAAATTAAGAATGCAAGTTGTGTGTATACATATAGTGGAGATTTCATTGTTATTGTGGTTACTTAATGTTAACCCCAGACTTCTAAAGAGCTCATCTTGTGGGTGGATACCTTCCCTTCAGTAATATTAGCTCTTAAATATTCTCAAGAACATTATCAATTTTAGTGTATTCTAAAGCTATCTCCTACTGAGGGTTCAGCTGAGCCCCAAGTTATTAATTTCATTATAAACTGAGTCTAGGAAAAGAGGGCTTGACTATCCAAATAAGACAGGGAAAATAAAGAAGGGGAGAGACTGAAACCAATATTGCACTGTATGTTACCTACCTAGAATTTAAATAAATAATCTGAAAAGAAAAAAAAAGAAGGGGAGAGGGAGTTGGGCCTCTGCATTCCGAAAACAATAAAACATTTTGGATAATCTACCATTTTAAGACATAATAGAAAAAATTATTCACTGTTGTTCTCACCGTCTCACTCCCTGCCTTTCACATAGGAGGATCAGGTTGGCCCTGATATAGTGGTTCCCTAAAAATTTCCCAATGTAAGGACCGATACCTAAAATACACCAGTGCTCTATTTCTTTAGTTTTAGAGGAATATTGTGAATATAAATATGCATGGATAGATAACTTGATGGTGTCAATACGATAGGAAACAATGAATCTGGACTAAAGTGTTTATTGTTTCCTTATGACAAGTTGTGACAGTTGTGTATGAGTTGCATATCAACCTGTGACTTTTTTTTAAAAGATTTTATTTATTTGAGAGAAAGAGCACGAGGGGGTGGGGCAGGAGAGGGAGAAGCAGGCTCCCCACTGAGCAGGGAGCCTGTCAAAGGGCTCGATCCCAGGACCCCGGGATCATAACCTGAGCCAAAGTCAGATGCTTAACTGACTGAGCCACCCAGACGCCCCCAACCTGTGAATTTTTTTAAAGTTTAATTTCTAGGGGCACCTGGGTGGCTCAGTCATTAAGTGTCTGCCTTCTGCTTGGGTCATGATCCCAGGGTCCTGGGATCAAGCCCCGCATGGGGCTCTCTGCTCACCAGGAAGCCTGCTTCTCCCTCTCCCGCTCCCCCTGCTGGTGTTCCCTCTCTTGCTGCGTCTCTCTGTGTCAAACAAACAAGTAAAATCTTTAAAAAGTAAATAAATAAAAATAAAGTTCAATTTCTAGAATAAGTGAAGCTCTCTCTCTCAACAGTAGACTTGAACAACTTTGTGTCATTCCATATGTAGGCTATATGGTTATCTAAGGCATCTGAAATAGTAAAAATACTCTCAAGAAAAATATTCAGCATGAGTATTCAGCATAAGTTCATATCTATAACCCAAATCATGGCCTTTATCATACTCCAATCCTTACTGTGTTCAATTTTTCTACTAGAGTCAAAAAAAGACCAAAAAGTCTAAACTGACTTAGTAGCCTGTGTTTTCTGGTGATAGCAATAGTACTCCTTTGTTTTAAGATATCATACTCTAACAAATTTTCTATATTTTCAGGCTCAAGAAAGAAGATATGACAGCCAAGTCATCCAGATCATCCAAAATATCAGGCAGTGAATCCAAGATAGCCAGTCCATGCAGTCTAGAAAAACAGTCCATGCTATCTAGTATAGACAAGATTTCTGGGCCCTCAAGTCCTGAAAAGTCATCCATACCATCCAGTGCAGAAAAGTTGATCAGGCCCTTGAGTCCAGGAAACCAATGTATACCATCCAGTGCAGAAAAGTTAAAGAGGCCATCAGGCCCACAAAAAATACTCAGGTCATCCCAGCCAAGAAAGTCATGTAAAACACACAATCGAGAAAAGCCAGCTCATGCCCGTAAGCTAGGTCAGCCCTGTTCATCCTATTCAAATAAGGCAGTGAGAATACCTCGGACCGCCAGTCTACAGTATCAAGTCAGGCCAACCAAGCCACCCCACCCACAAAAGCAAATCTTGCCATGCAGGAGATCCGGTTTACAGAAACTAATCAAATCCTCTACACATCGTAATCTAAAAATGTCAGTTAGTACAGGTAAGGCAGACATGTTATCTAAACCTCGGTTAATCAGGCCTTGTCGATACTATAAGGAAAAGTGCCTTGTTTGCAGAAATTCTCCTGAGCTTTTGGTCAATAATATTTCCAAGGCAAAGTATAGAAATGCTCAAAACTCACCTTTTTCAAGTGAAGCGAAGTCTTTTTCCAAGTCCATTCGTAAGGGCGATTACAGAGACAATGTATTCTGTGGCAATGTGAGTAGCAGTGATATCATGACCTATGACAGTGATGACAGTGAGAGGGAGATAACCATTATTTGCAACATAAAATGCAGTGAAGTCATCCTTAAAGACAGCCATGATAATTAAGGACTCAATAAAAATAAAAACCACAAGGAAAAAGCAAACGTATACCAACTATTTCAAGCTTACCATCCTTTAAAATACTGATAGCAGAAAATCTATTTGCAATCATTATCGAGATTAGTCCTATCCATCTTGGTAGCAATGTATTAAAAAAACAATTAAATGCATGCCATAACAAATGATTTTACTGTAATTATTATTGTATTTTAGAGGGAAAAGGCTCTTTTGATGTATCTTCCTTAGATCTGGTCACATGGATGGGAAGCATGAGCACACACACATGCGAATCTAAAAAGGAATTGCAAGTTGGGTACCCTGGCCTCCTATTTCCCTTGGATTAGCCCTCACATGAAGTCTCATCTCAACTCAATTAAGTTTCTTTTCAAGTTGATTTCTTAATCTTTACACACAGTCCTCCCAGTTTAAGACTGTTTTCCTGTAGTGCCCAGTACTTGGCAGAAGCGGCTCTTACGTGCTTAGTTCTGGTGGAGTTAGGGAGACTCCTGATAGGCATTTCTAACATCACTGTCTCTTTGACTGCTACTTCTTGTGGTAACCACTTATTAGGGTATGCAAATATGGAATCACTATGCTGTACACCTGAAACTAATACAATATTGAATTCAATAAAATTAATCACGTCACGTTAACAAAAATAAAATAAATATAAACAAATAAAAAGCATTGTGGGTGCTACGGACTTGATTTCCTACTGGTATTGCCCTTTTTTTAAAAGACAAACTATAAAGGGTTAGCATTTTTCTGGGTTAGAAAAGCTTGATCTTTTTAAAATTCACAAATACAAGTGAAATTTCTGATTAAAATTTTAAACTGTTTACTATTTTAAAAAATTCAAACATATACAAGAGTAGATAGAGCAAGTAGTAGAATGAATGTCCATATAAGCATTGCTCAGATTCAATAGTTATCATTACACGGCCAATCTTATTTCATTTTTACTCTTATCCATTCCCCTTCCCATTTATATCTCTAATGATGATGACTTTTCTAAAACTACATTCACACAGGGGTGCCTGGCTGGCTCTGTTGGTGGGGCATGTGACTCTTTTTTTTTTTAAAGATTTTGTTTATTTGACAGATAGATATCACAAGTATGCAGAGAGGCAGGCAGAGAGAGAGGGGAGGAAGCAGGCTCCCCGCCGAGCAGGGAGCCCGATGCGGGCCTCGATCCCAGGACCCTGAGATCATGACCTGAGCCGAAGGCAGAGGCTTTAACCCCCTGAGCCACCCAGGCGCCTGGAGCATGTGACTCTTGATCTTGGGGTGGTAAGCTTGAGCTCCCTGTTTGGTGTAGAGATTACTTTAAAAACAAGTACATACACACTACCATTATCTCACCTAAAAATTAACAATAATTCCTTAATAACAATTATCTAGTCAGTATTCAAATTTCCCCATCCATCTCCTAATATTTTTTAATGGCTGCTCTGTTCAGATGATCTGATCAGCATCTGACAGCATCTGAGGCTAAGTTTCAAAATTACTATTTCACTGACTCATCTGGCTTCAAATTGTGCAAAGATTCTGGAGTTAATCTCACTTGTTAGTAGTCTGGAAAATAGCAAAAGTTGAAATTGTAAAGTTTAAAATTAACCAACGTCTTAGGAGGCAAAACCAAATAATCTAAGCTCTATTCCCTTTCCCATTTTGAAGCCTAGAGATTTGTAATACTTTAAGACCTGTGAATATTAACATCTAATTAAAATGACTAACCGCCAGTGACAACCAATGATAATGACATCCTAAGAACAAGTTAACTGCATGAGTATCTATGTTCCCTTCTAAACCACATTTAATTATAGAGTAGGAGTCTACAGAATATTTCAGGCTTATTCAATGTACAAAATGCTAATGCATTAACAGGGGCTGCATACATAAAGCCAGTATAGAATAAGTAATAAAAATATGTACCATGAGTCAGAGAAGAACTTTAGCAAAAAAAAAAAAAGTTTACTAGTGTTACCAGTGGAAACTTGCCCAAGCTAATAATTAAAATAAGTCCTATCACTTTAACAGATAGTCTTTAGTACTTCTTGGAAATGTCCTGATTTAAGTAAGAGAGTCCCAAACTTCTATTTCCTGGCTATCTTGAGGCATTGTCTCATCTCTCATGGTAAACTTACTCCTTCCTTCTCTCTTGCTCTCTTTTCTTTTCCACAGTTCAGCAAGTCAGGATCACATGCTAAGTGGGCCCACGGCTTCCTTACATTTCCATTCTCCCTACAGAAGGCACAGTGAAGCCAGTTTCAAACACGGCACTTCCCTCTCAGACCATCCGCATTCTCTTCCTGTTGAATCCACTTTCCTTAACACTCATCCCCACAACTCATACCTTGCTCTTGTCTATGGGACTGAAATGAATTATATTTTGCTCCTTTTATTTAGTACAGCTCTTTATACAAAGCCATCACTTATTTTTTTTAAAGATTTTATTTATTTATTTCACAGAGGGAGAGAGATCACAAGGAGGCAGAGAGGCAGGCAAAGAGAGAGAGGGGGAAGCAGGCTCCCCATTGAGCAGGGAGCCCAATGCGGGACTCGATCCCAGGACCCTGAGATCATGACCTGAGCCGAAAGCAGAGGCTTTAACCCACTGAGCCACCCAGGCGCCCTCAAAGCCATCACTTAAAAAAAGGTGCTAAAATGTTAGATTTCAAACATTTCTCACATATATTTTCTACATGAAACTACATGATCATGGAGCTGAAACGATGCTTTGAGAGCCTCTCTTCTATCCTCCTGTGGGAAGGGGGAGCTTGAAGAGCTGAAGGAATGTTCATTAAGCAAGAAGACCGCTTTTTACCAGGGGTGGGGAGGCCAGATGAGCATGGTGCCAGGGATCACAAATTTTAAGTGCCCAAAAAGAAGTGATACAGTGCAGGTGGAAAGTTTGTGGTAGGGTCAAGCAAGGACTTAGTAAAAAGTCTTCAGCTTTATCAATTCCCCAAATCCTACAGTCCCTATCACACTGCATGCAATCCCCCAAAATTAAAAGCAGCAAAGGGAGGAAAAGAGAAGTCAGAAAAAACTCTGTTGGAGCTTCAGCCAAGTATCTCCTTAATTGTAACTCAATATACAACCCTTAATTACTCCTGTGCTGCTGCGACCTTAGAAAACAAGGGTTAAGCATGATTAATTAGTTCTCCAATGATTTATATAATGCATGGAAAGGGCCATTTTTGAAACGAGCAAGGACTAATTATAGCTTACATCTAAAGAACTTTCAGATAGTTCTGCTTGTTTAGAATTATCCCTTTGTGTGCCTGAATCAAAATAACACATTGAAAAGACTGTGGAAGGAGAAAAAACAAATTGTGGTAAATGTCATATATAAGTATTTTACTTTAAAAAATAAAATATAGGGGCGCCTGGGTGACTCAGTCATTAAGTCATTTCTTTGGCTCAGGTCGTGATCCCGGGGTCCTGGGATCGAGCCCCGCATTGGGCTCCCTGTTCGGCCAGAAGCCTGCTTCTCCCTCTCCCACTACTCCTGCTTGTGTTCCCTCTCTCACTGTGTCTCTTTCTGTCCAATAAATAAATAAAATCTTTAAAAGATAACAATAATAATAATAAAATATAGTGGCGCCTGCCTGGCTTAGATGGTTAAGCGTCTGCCTTTGGCTCAGGTCATGATATCCAGGTCCTGGGATCGAGCCTCATGTCTGGCTCCCAGCTCAGCGGGGAGTCTGCTTCTCCCTCTCTGTCTTCCTCTCCCCTGCTTGTGCTCTCTCCTTCTCTGTCTCTGTACAGCTCTCAAATACATAAATAAAATCTTAAAATAAACAAAAAATATAGAAATAGTATAGCCATTTTTCTTTGAATAGCAGAAATTTACTGATAATAAAAAAAATTTAGGGGCACCTGGGTGGCTCAGTCATTGAGTATCTGCCTTTGGCTCAGGTCATGATCCCAGGGTCCTGGGATTGAGCCCCACATCGAGCTCCCTGCTCTGCGGGAAAGCCTGCTTCTTCCTCTCCCGCTCCCCCTGCTGGCGTTCCCTCTCTCGCTGTATCTCTCTCTGTCAAATGAATAAATAGAATCTTAAAAAAAAAATCATATGTATGCTCTATCATCAATCTCTTCCCTTAGTCACCTATTTTCCTAGCAAAACGGACTATTTTTAAATAACTTATTGAAATGACCAAAGGCAGGTAACTGCAAAGAGTAAAAGAAGAAACAAAAGGCCTATGATGATGAATGGCTGGAATAATTAGTCCTGGAAATATTAAGAGTGGACTGTATCTCTCTACCGTTTTGCAAAATAAGAAAATCAAGGTGGGGGGGCGCCTGGGTGGCTCAGTGGGTTAATGCCTCTGCTTTCGGCTCAGGTCATGATCTCAGGGTCCTGGGATCGAGGCCCGCATCGGGCTCCCTGCTCAGCGGGGAGCCTGCTTCCCCCCTCTCTCTCTGCCTGCCTCTCTGCCTCCTTGTGATCTCTCTCCCTCTGTGAAATAAATAAATAAAATCTTTAAAAAAAAAAAAGAAAAAAGAAAATCAAGGGGGGCCTGGCTGGCTCAGTCAGTAGAGTATGCGACTCTTGATCTCAGGGTTGTGAGTTCAAGCCCCACGCTGGGTGTGGAGATAACTTAAAAATGAAGAAAATCTTTAAAAAAATTAAAAATAAATAAAATCAATGTTAAATTGCTTGGCTACGAACTGGAACATAAAAATGTGACTGAGCTTCTTACCTTTCATTTTCACATGTTTATCTAAATAAATATAAAGGCATTCACACCAAAGCTAAAATTCTAATGTACTACAAAACTAATGGTAGATATCATAGATTATTAACAATAAAGGCAGTCAACTTCTGAAAGTGATAGTTGTTGGCAAAAGGCATATATCTCTGTTGTGTAAACAAGTCTCTTTTATAAACCTTAGTTTTGTTGAAAGAACAGCAATGACAAAGAGTGGGATTGTTGAAAATAAAGCTTTCAATGCTGAGCTCTTGAGGTTACTATAAGAAATAATAAGAGCAGGGGCGCCTGGGTGGCTCAGTCGGTTGAGTGTCAGCCTTCAGCTCAGGTCATGATCTCAGAGTCTGGGATTGAGCCCCATGTTGGGTTCCCTGCTCAGCGGGGAGTCTGTTTCTCCCTCTCTCTCTCTCTCTCTGCCCCTTCCCCAGCTCGTGTTCTCTCTCTCTCAGATAAATAAAGTTTAAAAATCTTTCAAGAAAAAAGAAATAATAAGAGTATATTATATATCCACTTAAAAAATTGAAGTGATGGGGGGGTAAGCTATTTCCGGATCCATGTGACAATTGCTAGACCAGCAGACTGTAAGCAAACCAGTCTGAACTTATACTTTAATTCAAGCCACTCTTCTTGTTTCACTTACTGTTATTATGTACCAAACAATACATGTATACAATAGAGATTCATGGTGCTCCAGAGCTTTAAACCACTTTTATGTTGTAGCCAGTCTCCCAAAGAACACCTCCCCTATTCATTAAGTAGGTACTTGATGCTGGACGGGATAGAAAGAATATTTTTGTGTAACTATGACATCCCATGGGTCCTGTATATATGCCAGATTTTGTTAGTTCCTTTTTCTAAAGCTCACATTTTGTTGTATACCTCTGCTGTACCAAGGTAATATGGATCAAGTTTTATTCAAGCATAAGGCCTAAGAAGGTCTGCCACAGAAACCTCCATCTTGAAACACTTTGTAAGAAGGACTCGAATAAGAAGAGAATGAAATCCAGGAGATGCTGCAAGAGACACGGTCTATAGGCTGAATTATACCTCTCCACCAAATTCATATGTTGAAGACCTAACCCCCAGTATCTCAGAATGCAGCTTCATTTGGAAATAAGGTCATTGCACACATAATTAGTTAAGATGAGGTCATACCACAGTAGAGTGGGTCCCTATTCCAATATTACCAGTGCTATAATAAAAGGGGAAACTTTGGGGCGCCTGGGTGGCTCAGTGGGTTAAAAGCTTCTGCCTTGGGCGCCTGGGTGGCTCAGTGGGTTAATGCCTCTGCTTTCGGCTCAGGTCATGATCTCAGGGTCCTGGGATCGAGGCCCGCATCGGGCTCCCTGCTCACCGGGGAGCCTGCTTCCCCCTCTCTCTCTGCCTGCCTCTCTGCCTCCTTGTGATCTCTCTCCCTCTGTGAAATAAATAAATAAAATCTTTAAAAAAAAAAAAAATAAAATAAAATAAAAAAAAAATAAAAGCTTCTGCCTTCCGCTCAGGTCATGGTCTCAGGGTCCTGGGATCAAGCCCCGCATGGGGCTCTCAGCTTGGCGGGGGCCTGCTTCCTCCTCTCTCTCTGTCTGCCTCTCTGCCTGCTTGTAATCTCTCTCTGTGTCAAATAAATAAATAGAATCTTTAAATAAAAGGGGGGGGGGGACTTGGACCTAGACAAGGGAGACTGCCATGTGAAGTTTGGAGTTATGCTGCTACAAGCCAAGAAACTAACAGAAGCTGGGAGAGAGACCTGGAAAAGATCCTTCCCTAAGTGCCTTCAGAGGGGGGCACAACCCTATTGACACCTTCATCTCAGATTTCTAGCCTCTAGAACTGTGAGATAATAAATTTTTGTTGTTTCAGCCATCTAGTTTGTGGTACTTGCTATGGCCATCCTAGGAAACTAATATACTTGGTGAAGATTGCCATCGCCTAGGGGCACCTGAGTGGCTCACTTGGTTAAGCATCTGCCTTCAGCTTAGGTCATGACCTCAGGGTCCTGGGATCAAGTCCCACCAATGCGGCAGTCTGCTTCTTTCCTCTCCCTCTGCCCCTCCCCCACCCCCCTGCTCATGTGCTCTCTTTCTCTCGAAAATAAATACATAAATTTTTTTTTAAAAAAGGCTGCTATTGGGGCACCTGGGTGGCTCAGCTGTTAAGCGACTCCCTTCGGCTCAGGTCATGATCCCAGCGTCCTGGGACCCAGCCCCACGTCGGGTTCCCTGCTCAGCAAGAAGCCTGCTTCTGCCTCTCCCACTCTCCCTGCTTGTGTTCCTTCTCTCGCTGTGTCTCTCTCTGTCAAATAAACAAATAAAATCTTTAAAAAAGGCTGCTATTGCCTTAAAAAAACAGTTAAAATCAAATAATAGAAAAACATGAGGGGAGTACTTAGGAGGAACATGTCCTTTACACTCATCAATTGCATTGACTCTTCCCTCTAGGAAAAGGAGTGACTAATCTGATTGTTCAGAGGTTAGCATGCATTAGGTCACACTTCACTAGCTGGTAAGGTCAGTGCCTTGAAGGGTGATTCATGTTTGCCATACTCTTGGCGCAACCTGTGACTGGGTTTGTGAGATAGCTCTGGGGTCCTCATCCATTGTGCTGGTTGGGCAAACAGACACTCCCTCCATACGTGAATATACAGGTTGGCCCCAAGATTATAGTTCCAGTGGAAAGTTGGAGGCCCCCTTCCTAAGTGGAAAGTGTAAGTGGCATGTATAATCAACCTCATAATGGCATGTTGTGTTGGGTTATTGGGTCTTAGCCAGCCACTAATGAATAAATCAGTCCTCTGTAATCAGTATGCTGTTTTTGATTCAGTTATTGAAGAGGAACGAGTCATCCTGAAAACCTGAAACAAATCCTACCCAAGGGCCACAAGCCCTGGTCAATGCCACTTTAACTTCTCTCAAGAAACTCTTACAGGAAAGTAATTTTTTGAAATTGTGACATTTGTTATATATTCATGATGCTCCAAACACTGTTGAGTGACGTACATAGAAATAACATAAGTCAGACTCTGCCCCCAAACAGCTTCTATTCTTTTTTTATGAAAGATTTTATTTATTTATTTATTTATTTATTTATTTATTTATTTATTTGAGGTGGGGGAGGGGCAGAGGGAGAGAGACTCGAGCAGACTCCTCGCTGAGCACAGAGCACTGAGCCCGAGGAGAGGCTGGATCGCCCCAACCCTGAGATCATGACCTGTGCCAAAACCGGGAGTTGGATGCTTAACCGACTAAGCTACCCAGGTGCTCCCAGCTTCCATTCTGTGGAAGACATAGTCCACTCCCCACCCCCCCACAAAAAAACTACTAAAATCAGCCTGAAGGAAAATTGCAGGTCTTCAAATATAGAACCAATAATAGTAAAACATGTGCTATTGCTGTGGCCGCACTGAATCTCTAATAGAGATATTTTAGTTTAGGATTTTTACCCACACTCTCAGGGTAACAGCTATTGACTTACTGGAAAAATGTCACTGTACCAGCTCAAGGAGTGAGTCCAAAGGAGGAAGACTCAGGGGTAGGATTGACAGATACAGCAAATAAAAATACAGCATGCCGGGGTGCCTGGGTGGCTCAGTCGGTTAAGCAACCAGCTCTGGATTTCAGCTCAGGTCATGATCTCAGGGTCATGAGTTGGAGGCCTGAATAGAGTCCCATATCAAGCCCCATAGCAGGCTCCCAGCTCAGGAGGGAGTCTGCTTCTCGCTCTCTCCCTCCCCCTGGTCCTCTGCTCCTCCCCCACTCGTGCTCGTTTTCTCTGCCTAAAATAACTAAATCTTAAGAAAAAAATAGGATTCCCAGTTAAGTGTGAATTTCATATAAACAATGAATAATTTTTTGGTATGTGTATGTCAAAGAATATTAATAATTAACCCCAAGTTCAAATTTAATTGGGCATCCTGTATTTGGGCAACTCTACTCAGGGAGGACAAATAGGAGAATACATGTAAGCAGATTAGACAGTTAATTTGTCAACTTCTTCCTGTGTCTTGTCAACTGCAGGTTTAACCTAGAGAAGCTTATAGCTTCTAAGAGGGACAGCCTTTCCTACAATGTGATTCCACTCCCCTAACCTTTACTCCCCTAACCCTGAAGAACCAAAAGTAGACAACTGGCTACTTCCTAGAAGCCCATAACTTAGTTGGTCATCAGATAGGGTTTCCTGAGGACCGGCCGTAAGAGACACAGAGACTCTAGAGAGAGAACTATGTGGATGCTTGAATTAAATAACACAGCGAGTAGGGCTAGGAAGGCATGTTAGGTAGCAAATAGATGATAATCAAAAGAAAGAGGAGAAAGAGAAGCATAAAAAAGAGACACTATGTGGTCACTGAGAAAGAGCAAGCAAGCTGTTTCTGCCTGCCAGTTCTAGTTTCGATCACTCTATGGCCTGGCTATTCTTCGTAGTCCAGACATTTGTAATATTGTCTGTTGTATTCTTATAATAAATGTCCATTTCTTAAACTGGTTTCAATGAGTTTGTACTCTTTGTCACCACTGATCCTCAACTAAGACACGGTGTGAACTTGTAAGGTTAGAGCAAGAATAACAAAAGGCTTCCATCTTAGGTGATCACTCTGATCTATTCACATAGCTGTGTAGAGGGCTGGATTGCAAAAGATCATGGGATTACTTCCAAATTCAGTGACAAAGAGTACCAAGATTGACTAGCATTGTCTGCTATGAACTTGGGAGTGGGGAGTGACAACATATGTGCCATATATTTGCCATCCTTGCAATTGAGGAAAAAATTGAAATAAGCATACATCTTCCTCTAAAATATGCCAGAGGTCATTGTGTAAGTAACTACATGAGGGAAATATAAGGTACACAGGAAAATCCCAAATATGTTTAATTTCACCACTTATAATCACATCAATTTGTTGAACTTTTGCCTGTTTCTATCTATTCTTTATAGTTATGCAATCCTTAATTTCTTTCTATGGAAGGTCACCCACAGAAATGAATATAAATCATTTATTTTCCTGGCAGCCTTCATTTGGACGATGTTGATATTTAAACAGTTCATGGAAAAGTATGTCAAGGCTATAAATAAATTCTCTGTACATTCGAGATCATGAATATTGTTTATGATCTGGGCCAAGAACAAAAGCTGATTATGGAAATTACCATATATTCCTGAGACAACTTTGGTTTAAACCAAAGGAGATATTGACTTTTCCCACTAAATAATAATAATTAATAACAACAACTAATATTAATATGATAGACTGGGCAGTTAGTTAGATCTGAGGAGGGAACAAATCCTTTCCAACTGATTAAAAGGGAAGAAACCAAGTTCCCAACCACAAGGAAAGACTAGGGGGAGGAGGAATACTCATGCATTGTTCCCTATAACCCCTGCCCTACAGCAACCTAGCTTCATTAAAATACATTTACATTGCAGTTTTCACCGTCCCAACCCCCCACCCTCAAGGGGGATGCCCGCCATGACATCCTGACAAGGACCTTATAGGGTCAAAAAACTCCCCCTCCAGACCAGCGGGAGGAGTCCCTTAGATGATTGGAAGCAACCTCAGTCACAGACCACCTTACTTGTGACCCATAGCCTATGCAAACATAAAAAGAAAAGACAACCCTGACCGCCAGCATCCACCCGGTCCCCCCCCTCACCCCAGTGCAATTGCCATCTCTATGCCTGCCCACTCTCCCATCTTGAGAGTGTACTTTCTTGTTAACCGCTATTAAACTCTTGTTTACTTGAGAATTTGGCTCTTGAATTCTTGGCTGAACTCAAGAACCAAGGTCGGCATGGAGGCAGAAAAGGAACTCACTGCTGACAAATATGGCACTTCACAGACTGCCAAAAAGTGAAATAGTCTTACATCTCTCTATTAAATACAAAATTGCTGATGTCAGGGACTCTGTACATATTACAAATACACCATCCAGGAAGCACTATCCCTAAATTGGAGTGAATCAGGGCAATTATCAAGAGTCCTGCACTTTAGGCCACACCAAACCTGCGGTAGACTGAGAAATAATTAATGGAGGCAGCCCAAAGGAGATAATGATCTAGTGAACACTTGAAAAAGAAAACTATTGCCTGACAAATATACACATATTTGGTTTGTTGGTCTAGCAACCCTTTTGCAATTTTTCTTTTTCTTTTTTTTTTTTTTTTTTTTTTTTT
>LNAC01000955.1:230156-240898 GCA_002007465.1 Ailurus styani | reverse complement strand
AGAGCCCGATGCGGGCCTCGATCCCAGGACCCTGAGATCATGACCTGAGCCGAAAGCAGAGGCTTTAACCCACTGAGCCACCCAGGCGCCCAATTTTTCTTTTTCTTTAACTGAATTTCATTTGGATAACCATGTAGGGTTGGGGAGGGGAGTGTGTGTGATGGCACCTCATAGTGATTAGACCTGGCTAAAATGTCCTATGGAAGCCTGAGGGTCAGTACAAGTATGCCTGCTCCATGCTAATGTAATATAGTCATTAATGATAGGAAATTGCCCAGGAGTCACAAAATGACAGTTACCAAAGAAATAGACTAATTATTAATTATGACTTTATAGCTGAGCAAGAGTTGAGACATTACCAATCACAGTCTTAGAAGTGATCTGTAGGAGAGGAGCTAATTAACTTTTTGTGAAGAATGACAAGACCATTGTTCCTTTGAAGTCCATATTCTTTTTTTTTTTTAAAGATTTTATTTATTTATTTCACAGAGGGAGAGAGATCACAAGGAGGCAGAGAGGCAGGCAGAGAGAGAGAGAGGGGGAAGCAGGCTCCCCGCTGAGCAGGGAGCCCGATGCGGGCCTCGATCCCAGGACCCTGAGATCATGACCTGAGCCGAAAGCAGAGGCATTAACCCACTGAGCCACCCAGGCGCCCGAAGTCCATATTCTATCTGGTTGCCCGGGTGATTCTGTCCAATCTATATGTATGTACACACATAGAAAAAGAAGCAGTTTTACTTTGAATATTAATGAAATGTACAGTGTAAGTACTTAATTTGGTGGGTTCAGTCTTTTTTAAATTGGCGGGTTTTCTCTCTTCTACTCAGAATTGGTTAGGAAGATTCTCATAAACCACAGACATGGTAGTGTGGCATAAGGAGGGTGGCATAAGGAGGAGGTACTGAATATCAAAAAGGCTGAGTGGGGCAGAGAGGACACTTGGCTCTCCCCACAACTGTAGAGAAGGTATTGGGCAGAGTAGCTGGCAGTCACAAGGTGTGATCTGAAAAGCAGGGAGTGAGTGAAACTTCACTACACACTCAAATAGTTTACCTCTTGATAAGGATGAGTCCCAATCACCATAGACTCATTACTTTGGTTCAGCATTGCTCATTCCCTGCGGTTCTTTATAAACATCTAAACACATTTCAAAGTCTCCAAATTCTTAGATTGAAGAGGTTTATCAGATCTCATTCCTCTGTTTATAAGGAAGGATTACAGAAGAGCCCTGGGCTCTTTAGGTAGCGGGTAGGAAAAGGCAGTTTGAAAATGAAGGGCATGTGAGTTTGAGAAAGTCTAGTAGACACCTGTTGGGATGTCTGTCTCGCTCATCTCAACTGATTTCCTATTTTGCCAGGAGCTCTCCTTTTGCAAAGAATCTCCCGGTTTACTGATGGTTTTCTGGGGGAGACTGAATGCCTGGCTAGGTGAGGATAAAAACACAGGCTGCCCATCATAAACAGTGTCATCTAATCTGCCTGCCCAGAAAGTCTGGTGTGCTAAGAACTATTCCACCATCCTGTGGAAGGTGTATATGTGGGATAGAGCTGTAATGAACTGATAAGAGTTTGCTCCTTGGTGAGTCAGAAACTACATGAGGTAGAGCGGTAGCACAAGGGAAACTTGATTTGCAGCAAATAGAGATCACAAGGAGTAACTTCCAAAGCTGTGAGTCCCTGAGCAAGGGTGAATGGGTTCCTTTAATTTAGGCTTAGGATGGGCACCTGGGTGGCTCAGTGGGTTAAAGCCTCTGCCTTCAGCTCAGGTCATGATCTCAGGGTCCTGGGATCGAGCCCCGCATCGGGCCCCCTGCTCTGCCGGGAGCCTGCTTCCCCCCCTCTCTCTGCCCGCCTCTCAGCCTACTTGTGATCTCTCTCTCTGTCAAATAAATAAACAAAATCTTAAAAAAAATTTAGACTTAGGATGAAGATTGAGATAGGCGAGCCTTGTCACCGTATGTGGAGGTGGGCATAAGGTGGCGCATGAGCCCTAAGGAAACATGCCTATATGTACATTGTACATTGTATGTTATGTAAATGAGGCTTATGCTCCTCCTTGGGCAGAGATTTTTGGTATTATAATGAGGTAAAGGTAACTGTTGGTCACTCCGTGGTCCATCTGTGCAGGCATGAGTTGGGAGTTAAGTTCAAGCTGGTCTGGGTGTTCTGGGCTGTCCGGTAACCTTTTGTCTGGGCAGTTCCTTTTGCTTGAAGGGTATTTTTGGTTTCCACCACAGGATGCTATGCCCTTTGGGTCTCTTGTTAAAAGATAAGCTGGAAAGAAGAACTTAAGGAAAAATATGGGACAAAGTTTGGTGGGTCCAAGCAGGTGAGCAGTGGAGATCAGGTCCTGAGGTCTAGCTGGTGACAGAGCCTGAGCAGCCCTGAAGGCATATGTTAGTTTCACGCACAGGTGGCCCAGTCGACTCCCATGGAACCTCCTCCTGCCACACTGCTGCCCCTTCCTCAGTCCATACCTGTGGCTTCCTGGTTACCTATGTTTACCTATGAGTAAGTTACCTATCACCAAATGACTTAAGATAAAAAAGAAATACATCAGCCTGGTTTATACATAACTGCATAGTTAGCCTGGCACCATCTGAAAGTAAAAGTAGATGACTGCAGCACTACAACCCCACCTCGGGGTACCCCAAAAAGATACCAGGGAAGGGAAATTTTCCCAGTGGACAGAGCTTTGAGCAGCACATCTGGTTGTCTATTACGTCTGGGAGAGATGACCTGCGGTGCAGATCTACTCTGACTCACAGGCGGTGACCAATGGGTTAGCCACGGACTTAGAACAAATTTCAAACAGCAATCCAAACAGTGCCGCTGGGAAACCTGAAATTTTATCAGCTTGAAAATGGTATGTAAAATTTCTAAGTCAGAAGTAATTTAATAAATCATCCAATCCCCTCATCTTCCCATGGAGAAAATAAGGTCCAGAGAACGTATGTGATTGCTCCCAGGGAAGCTCTAGATAACGACCAGAATTGACATCTCCTGGATCTCAGAACAACACATTCATTCATTCCTTTGTCAGCACTTCTTGAGCTTCAACATGTCATGTTTTTCCCTGGAAATAGGGATACAAAGAAATAAGGGATGGCCTTGCCCTCCTGTGTTTGTTATGTGTTTTGTGCATGTTGGTGTGTCATAGTTATATCCTGTGTCACGAAATAAGTGAAACCAAAATGGCAAATACTTTTTCAGGTAGGACAGGCTAAATACTTGAAGAGTGCCAAATGAAATTTAAAAATGCTAGAAAGTGAGCCAGTAAGAACTATATGACTTAAAACAGACACCAACAGAGAGATTAATTAATCCAAGGTTGGATTTGATTGTTAAGGGGAGTTTGCATCACTATCACTGCTGGGAAGAGAGCCATTTTTAATGGATTTTGATGGCATCCTGCCTGAGACTGAGTAACTAAATGTTAGCCTGGGTGAGATAAAATTTGAATTAAGTGATTAGGAAGACTGACGGATGGTGCAATCTGCAATTATTTTAAATAGTAGAAAGTGGTGAAATAGAACTGTTGAGTAACCAAAAGACTGGTTAATTTTCAGATCTGAACTTCAAATTTTATTCTTTGACTCCTTGTGAGGTTCTGCCTCCTTCCCCAATTGACCTTTCTCACAAAAACTAAGCTCTACTCAAAAATAAATGCTCACTCCCATGCACCCTCTTCATCTAAGACCATTTTATTTGCTCTCTCTCCTCTCAGACTTCTTTACTGTCTTAGAGGAAAAGGGGTCCCTCCTCACCCCTCAGACCTGAGCCTCATGCCCTTACCTCATTTCATACCCTCAATTACCTTCTCTTTCTGAAATCTTTAGCTTCTCCTTTCTACAGAATCCTTTCTTCTCTGCTTTTACACATATATAGGTCTCCTTTCATTTGGGGAAAAAAAAGTTGCTTATCCTTACGGCCCTCCTACTTATTGTAAAATCGTCTTTCCTTCTTAAACCATCAAGCTTTGAAAATGAATGGTTTACACCTATAAGCTACAATCTGTCTGGCTTCTGGCCCAACTACCATAGAAAGTGCACTCCTAAAGCTCATGCATGGTTTCTGAAGCATTAAATGAAATAGCTTTTCTTAGTCCTGATTTCCCTTGACCAGGGATAGATTTCTGAGGTTTAAAATATCTTATACCAAGCTCTAATACTGCATTTTCCATGCATACTGGACATTTTCGAGCATTCTGTTGAACTTCAATGTAGTTAAAACTGAACTCACAATTTTCTTCACTAATGTTCCCACAAATGATTCTCCTATGTATGACTGATGGCAAGCTCTATGAGACAAGGATCACATGGCTCGCATTCATTGCTACAGTTTCGTCATGTTGCTTGGATGTAGTCAATTGTTAAAATGAATAAATATCATTCTCCCACTCACAGAGCCTTAATTCCTTGGAGTCATTTTGAATTCACCTCCTTCCTTTGTCCCATAAATTAAATCAGTGATCAAATGTCATCAATTATGCCTTCAAAATGTGATGGTTAAGAGTATTGATTTGCAGTCTGCTATTTTCCAGCTGTGACTTTGGGCAAGGTCCCTAACTTCTCCATTTCTTCATCTATAAAATAAGGATAATAGTGGTACCATATGGGTTTAGTGAGAATAAATGAGATAATGTATATGAAGTGCTTAGTACAGTACCTGACACACAGCAAGTACTCAATGATAGCCATTAAAATTATCTTTCACTACTCCCCATTGTGAACCCACACTCTGCTAGGGATGTCTACATACTACTTCATATCTTTGCTGTTTCTCTTGGCTAGAATGCTCTCTTTCCTTTCTGCCCATTAAAAATGCTATTTACTCGATTTATTCTTATTTTTTGAAAGTGACGCATATTCATAAAGTTAAATAGATTAATAAGACTCATAAAGAAAAAAAGCAGGGCGCCTGGGTGGCTCAGTGGGTTAAGGCCTCTGCTTTCGGCTCAGGTCATGATCTCGGCGTCCTGGGATCGAGTCCCGGGATCGAGGCCCGCATCGGGCTCTCTGCTCGGCAGGGAGCCTGCTTCCTCCTCTCCCTGTCTCTCTGCCTGCCTCTCTGCCTACTTGTAATCTCTCTCTCTGTGTCAAATAAATAAATAAAATCTTTAAAAAAAAAAAAGAAAAAGAAAAAAAGCAAACCCCTATTCCATCTCTCCTGACTTCTGATCTATACTACTAAAACAACTACTTTGAATAATTTTAGCTATTTCTTCTAGTATTTACTTCCTTATTTCTATGTAATGTACTTATACTGATGTTTCTTGATGTTTCAATTTTTTTTTTTTTATTTTTATTTTTTTAAATTTTTTTTAAAGATTTTATTTATTTTTTTGACACAGAGAGAGAGAGATCACAAGTAGGCAGAGAGGCAGGCAGAGAGAGGAGGAACCAGACTCCCTGCTGAGTAGAGAGCCCATACGGGCCTCGATCCCAGGACCCTGAGATCATGACCTGAGCTGAAAGCAGAGGCTTTAACCCACTGAGCCATTCAGGCGCCCAATGTTTCAATTTTTAGATACTACTTATTGTCTTCTTATTATGGAAGATACAGATTTAGACCTCTTACAACATCACCTTTTCCAACTTGTGTTCCCTTCATCCTATAAAAGAGTTACGATTTGGTAATCAGGAAGACAGTGTTTTCATTGTTATGGCTATGTAAATGTCTTTCACTTTGGGGCCAAGTAGCATTTTATCATGACTTGTTTACTTTTTTGTGGAACTTTCAGTTTTTCCTGGCGTTAAAAACCGCCTTGGTTTTTCCTAGTTGGCTTTATTTTCTATGTATCAATCACTAATTCTTCACTAATTTCCCATACACCTGTAAAACCTTTCTGAATACTGTTCTCCACATGGTCAAACATATCAAGTAATCTATCAGTTAATTTTCAAAAATTTTTTCTCTAGAGACATCCCTCCTGTATCCCTCCATCTTCCCACTCTCCACTAGCCTGGTTGCTCCCTAGGTGTGCCACACAGCTGTCTACCTCAAACTCTTTTTCATTTCCATATCAGGAATTCCCTTCACCACTCTTTTATGTTTATTCCATTTTCTGGATCTCATGAATTCCTCTTTTTGGTTTCCTCTCTCATATCATGCAATGTACATTCTAGTTGCTTCCAAGGGAGGTTTACATTTTATATCATTTACTACTCCTCAACATGGACCCATTGCTCCTGTAGGCAGATCTACTTACCATTTACTGGAATATTTTCACCTCTACCTCTTTGCCATTTATCTTAGAATGTTCCCCTACTTCCTGTCTGCATGTCGAAATGCTGTTTGTATTTTCAAACTTTTTATTTTTAAGAAAATAATGTATGCTCATGTTTAAAAGTTAGTTATAAGACTTATAAAGAGAAAACAAAGGAGTCCCTTATCCCGTTCTTTTTCATTCTCAATCTATGTATCTAGAGGCAAGTACTTTTCATTATGTTAGCTGTTTCTTCTGGTGTTTACCTACTTATTTCTAAATAATTTAACTATACTGATATATTTTGACTTAATGACATATTATGGAAGATAAAGATTAACTCTTCTTATGCGATATCATCTTCTCTGTCTCTAGTCTCTATCTTCCCAATATAGTTTGGGAGGATGTAGAATTCTGAATTAGAAATCATTTTCTCAGAATCTTAAAGGCCAAACTGTATCTCAGTGAATTCATTCTGGTTCCTAGAGATTGCCTCTTCTCTTCCACTGTACTAAAATACCCCATCCTTTTAATAGAGTTGTAGCTTGCATGCCTTTGGTGGCATGATTATTAGAATACACCTTTTAATAGAGTTCTAGCTCGCATGCCTTTGGTGTCATGATTATTAGAATACACCTTTTAATAGTCAGAGTTCTAGCTTGCACGCTTTTGGTATCAATGATTATTAGAATACACCTACTTCCCCAATTTTGAAAAGCAAAGCAACATTAGATCATCTACAATCCCTTTGGACTTCTGCTGTTCTCCATGATTACTAACCTCATTTGTCAGTGCCCTCGATGTAATTAATATGGGCTATTTGGAGCACTACAACAGGGAGCCCTGATCTTATCTGATAGAGTGACATTTAAGCTGAGATCTGAAGGATGAATAGCAAAGTCCATGAAAGCATTCCAGTGGAGAAGGTTGCTTGTGCAAAAGCTGTCAGGGAAAAGAAGCTTTGGGAACTCAAGGGATGAAAGGTGGCCAGTGGGGTGGAGCTTGGTGACTGAGAGGGAGAGTAGGCTCACCTTTATGCTAGAGAGGAAGGCAGGGGTCAGAGAATTCAGGGCCTTGTAGGTGATGCTAAGACAAGATCTGGGACTTATCCTAAGAGCGATGAGAAGCTACTGAAAACTCATTAAGTGGGGGGAGTGATTTGATCTGTCTTCCAAAGATTTCTGGGGTTGCAGTGTGCAGAATGAATTTCAGAGAGCCAATAATTAGTAAGATATGGATAAAATCAGTTTTAAGTAAGTGTTAGGGCCAGACTTGGAAGGGAGAAAGAAATTTCAAATGGGCAAAAGGTAGTCTTATGAAGTATGTTTGAAAGCTCAGCAGACAGTTAATTTCTTCAACTTGCTGATGGCAGTGATTTAGATGCTAATCTAACAGCTTCAATTTTTTTTCATTTTTTTCATTTTTTAGTATTAGATGGAAAACTTGTCTCCTTCTTGCCATTCCCTTTCTGATGGATCCATGAATTGTTGATCAACTGACTGGTCCCAGAAGCAGCCTGCTCCTCTCCTTCCCAAGTGTGGACTGCATCCTGTACCCTAGTGGTTGTTCTGCCCATTTGCCATGGTGAGATTTCTGAGGGGTTGAGGTAGAAGGTGGGAAAGAGTAAGGGAAGCAATAGAGAAGGGCTTCTGAGGGGGCTTGCATAGAAATGGGACAGCAGAATTCAAATGGTGTAGGAAGAACACTTTCCCTTTTTCTGACAGTAAGCATCTTGACATGTAGTCAGGATGGGAATAAGGACGGAAGACTGCTTCCTCAGAATTCCTGCCTGCAGAAGACGGAGCTTCTGCTGCAGTCAGCTGATACACCGCAAGAGTTGGTGTTATATACCACGGGTTTTGACAGTTTAGGCAAGAGGAAGTTAGTTTTTGCAGTTCTGTTTATGCAGTTGGCCAAATAAAAAATGCTGGCTGATGGGTTTGCTTTTCATAGTCATTGACAACAGCTTTCTACAACACCTAGGTTTTCTTTGGAAACTGTGAAGAGGTACTGAAAAGAAGAAAAATAATTTCTTCTTGTCTTAAAGAAGCTCACAAAGGAAAGGAATTCTAAAGGGTGCTGATGCGAGTAGTAACTCTAATTTCAAGTTGGGTTTGGATATTGGAAAAAAATTACCTTGCATAAATTTCATGTTTTGCTGAGCATATTTTGATTTGTGTATTGCATTTTTATAGTCAAGCCAATTAGTCTGGACCCATGAGTATAGATGTTGTAATGAAATAATTAGGACATAGAGATAGCAGAGTTACAATAACAAATGAAAATCTGACCTGCAATATTGTTGTATCTTGGGGGATCCTAAATGCCTTGCTTTTAATCTGGACAACATAGCAATTGCATGTGACATAATACACAATGGTGTGTGAGAAAATACTGCAAAGTAATTTCTCTTTCTTTAATTCCTAATTTACTTTTTAATTTTTTTCTTCTTTTTTTAAAGTAATCTCTACATCCTATGTTGGGGGGTGGTTCAAACTCATGCTCCGGAGATCAAGAGTCACTTGCTCTATGGCTAAGCCAGCCAAGCGCCCCCAGTTCTCTAGTTTTTTAAAAAGTTGACCTGTTTGAGAGACACCTGGCTGGCTCAACCAGTACAGCATGTGACTCTTGATCTGTGCGGCGTGAATCTGAACCCTCCCCCCTGCAACACTGGGTGTAGAGATGTCTTAAAAAAAGAAAAAAAAATTAAGATGATCTGTTTGAATCCGTAAGTGCATTTTTTCCTTTTTTAAAACAAAATTGTATATGGAAAGATATTACTTATTATTTACTAGTAAGTACTTGCATCTCTAACAACTAAATCCATTGTCTATTACCTATTTTGACAAGTATGTATTTTATTGATAAGAATTCTAGACTTATTCCTAGAACAAATGATAATCACTGCTTCCACCTCCAAATTCCAGTATCTAGAACAGTGCCTGCCACATAGCAGGTGTCCAAGAAATAGTGAATTAAATATTAGTTGTTGTGTTCAATAAAGTAAAGCCAGAAAATAAACTCTATTTTAAAATAAATCTTTGAAATAGTAGAGAACAAAACCTTTTTGCCAATAAAATAATCGTAATCCATGTTGCCAATAAAATAAAATACCCTACTATCTGATTAGTATATATCTAACTTAAATCTTAAAAATCATTAGATGTAGCCTCAAGTGTGAACAAACAGAAGAAACCATAATAGGGAAAGAACTGGAAATATTTCCAATGGTATTGCTTCTTGGCAATTAAGACAATTTGGGAACATACGGTAAGACTCCTGCCTTGGCACTTCACTGGGGACGGGCTTCTCATTGCTCACAGAATCAAGTTCAAACTTCATAGGGTGTTTCTGAAGATCCTTTTGGGCTTCAGTGTTCTTTTGGGCCGCCCCACCCACACATCCCGGGCGTCTGCCAAGACCGTGGGTTCTTTTTCATAACTTGCACTGCGCCTTCTCATCGACGGCTCCCTCGGCCTGGACTTTGCCCTCTGGGCTCCTTCGGTCGCACCCTCTACAACCTTCCCGCGTTGCAAAGTCCAGTTCAATTTCCAGAGCTTTCGGGGAAGCTTCCCCAGCCCCTTTTCAAATGCAGCGTGGCGCTGCTGAACTTGCCCCCGCACTTGGAGCCTCTACTCGCAGCCCTTACTTTGAAACGTGGTTTGGGCCTCCCGCTACCTCCGCCCCCGCCCCGTTAGATCGCAACCACCTGGTCGGGGAGGTCTTTTCAGAAGTCGCCCTGTCCGGCCCCTCCCACAGTGCCCGGTGCAAAGGAAGTGCCCAGTAAAGATTTGTTGAGGTGAATCTAAACCCCAGAGAGGAAAAGAAGCGCCTGGGCCCAGCAGCAAAGGCCCCTCACGACCTGAGGGGAGGCCCGTCGTGTAGCTGGACCCTGTCCCCAGCTTGAACCCGGCAGGAGAATGTGGCGTGGCAGGAGGCTCGTGTTTCTCCACTCTCTACTCATTTCATCTTTACTTTCATAGAGGAATCTAAAAGTTCTTCTCCAGTAGCCTCAGGGGCAAGCCAACAGGGCGGTGCGAAGCGGCTGAGGTGGGGGTTGGGATGGATGCCCGGTCTTCTGGCAAATTCTAGATTCAGGTTTTATATTTAACTTTTGAAGTTTCACAAATTCCAGTTCTAAACTAGGAGCCGGGAGTGTAGAGGGTTTCCTGGAGCATACATTTTGAGTCCTAGGGAAGGCTCCTCCCGGCATTCAGGGCTGTTCCTCATATATCCTTCTCACATTTCTCACGGCGGGAATCTACCGAGCACTGCCGGCCACCACATCCAGCCGGTGCCGAGAACCGGGGTTCGGCCCAGCAGCCTCGGCTGCTTCCTCCTTCAACCATCTGGGCAAACCCGGTCCGGGCGAGTGGGGGAGCTCCCAGCCCGCAGTACAAGGAGGAACGGGGGCCCGGTTGGACTACAACTCCCAGGATGCTCTGGGAGGTGCGCGGAGGCGGGGGCCAGGGGGAGGGGTTTGGGGGGGGCGGCAGGGAAATCCCGCCCCGCTGCGCAGCGGCAGCGACACAAAG
>LNAC01000955.1:211995-229244 GCA_002007465.1 Ailurus styani | reverse complement strand
GGCGGGGGGGCGGGGGAAGCGCGGAGAGCCTAGGAGGGCAGGCGGTGGCGGGGCCGCCCGCCTCGCCGCCCGCTTCTCGCCGCCGGCCCACGCCGCAGTGTGTTTCGTGGACGGCACCTTCCCAGACAGCTCAGTAGAGCCCAGCTCGGCGCCCGGCAGCCTTCGTCGCGATGTTCCGCCGGAGCTTTAATCGTTTTGTAAGTACACTCGCTGCGGCTCCGCGCGTGCGGTTTGCTTGCTCGCCAGCCCTTCGCGGGGTCCCTCGGAGCAAGCTTGTAAAGGGATCGTTGCGTCCCTGGGAGCCACCGCCACCGCCACGACCACCACCACCACCACCCTCTTTTAGATTTTTAACTGAACCACGTTGCCCGGGCGGCCGGGGCAGGCAGGCGAGGTAGGGCTCCCTCCCAGAGTCCCCCTCCCCCCGGACAATTGAACCGGAGCTTCCCGGGGTGTTGCAAACTCTGTCTCCGACGGGGGGCCGCCCTCCGGCCGGGTGGTGGTGGGATTCGTGGGGGGACCGGTCCAGGGGCCCCTGGGTTCGCCAATTAGTCGAAGATGGCGTTTTATTACCAGGGAGGTTGCTTTCTTTTGTTTCCTCTGCCACGAGCACATGGAGGTAAACCTAGACCTGTCACTGTGTCCCAAAAAAAGACCTGGGGAGCGAGGGAGCTGGAGGCGAGGGCAGGACTCAGCGTTGCCCGGGGATCGTCCGGCCGGGGGTCTGCTGACCAGAGGCCGAGCAAACTTTGGAGACCCAGCGAAAGCAGCTCACCTTGACGGTATAATAAAAGCGGAGGCAGTTGTCAGGGTGGGCTGGGTGGATGTGGAGACCGCGAGGAGGCTGCACCGCGGCGTTTGAAACCTCACCGAGCACCGAACGCCCCGTACATCGAGCCCGTGAGAAAAGGCAGGCTCCGGCTGGGTTTCTCGGTCCACGTTTACCCGCTTGCAGATCCCCAGAAAAGGGAACTGCATTTCTGTGGGAGCTTGGCATTAGGGAAAAGCGATTTCTGGCTACTGACTTTTTGGAGTAACCTGTTTACTCCTGGAGAGTACATTAAGAATGGAACAGAGCCGGGACCCTTTACTTCTTTGCTGCTATTTGTAGCAACTTCCTTAATTGCAAGATGAGGTGGCGGGAATAGGATTTTATTTCTGCCAGGGATGCGAAGGAAAGGGCTCATCTGTAAATTTTGATTTTTCAGCCGTTCAGAAAAATGGTTCAGTGCTGCGCGCTCCCACCGGCCCCCCATTAAAATATATGTGTGAGAACTAGTCGATTTGGCCCTTTTCATGTGATTATTCCGTATCAAAGCATTGCTGACATTTTTCAGGCGTCGGGTGCATCTGCTCTCGTTTTTTTCTGCATTTGAAACTTTCACAAATGAACCCTGACTAAAAGAAATCATTGTACATCCCTTCTGAGGGTATTATCACAATAGTGCTATGTTAATGTTTTTCTAAATGTTTACCTCACCCAGAAACTTGTCTTATGAAATTGGAGATTACGTGTGGCACAGAGCAAGAGAGGTTGTACATATCAAGAACCTTGAAATCTGTAAGAATTGACTTGTACTGGATGCTTTGCCAAAGCAAGAGACTAAAATTGGTTTCTCACATTTAGCCTGAGAAGGTACAAAGGCATTGTACTTCATAGTTCTATTTCACATAGATTCGCGTGATCTCGGAGTGTTGTTTGGGGCTGACAAAAAGGGAAAGGTGACAAAGAGAGCTAATTGTAATAATTGGAGAAGGATAATCTTTTCCCAGGGCACTTGAATAGTCGAAAACAACTGTACTCTGGCTCATAATGAATTCATTATCTTAAAATTGAGATGCTGACATCCCCAGTTCCTTTTTTAAGGATTTGAACATTTGAGACCATACTACCCCAGTATTGGTCTAAAAGCCCCCTTCGCTTTTCTTTTGCTGAGAGTGATCTGCATCATATTGGAGTCTGGTAATTAAGCAGGGCTGGCCCGGGAAGCCAGGGCATGCATGCAGTAGAATTTGCAGCAGTTGTTGAGGTGCCAGCCTGCAGGTTTGAGGCTAGTACTTTGCATCCCCGACCAAGATCTCTGCAGAGAATCACTTAGGCTCACACTGAAATGAGCTTTGACCTCATTGTTCGCCTGAAATACCCGACTGCTCACATTTTCCTGCGCAACCATGACTATGGTAAGTCTTGGGAATTTGTACCAGTGCAATAAGCTGGAAGGTTCTCAGGAGTTGTATCTGAGCCGTAGGCCTAGGGCAAGGAATTAATCTGCAAACCATTGGACTGAATGTGAAATATGCTATCGAATACTCCTTGCTAAAGAATGACTTCAAAATTAGAATGGGGGGCAAATTTTATCTCCTCTAGATCAGTAAGTCTGTGCTGGCCTCAGCTTTTGCCTGGTAAAGATTATTTGTGAAGAGCACTCCCATTTAAATCAGTAGAAGGCTACAATTCAAGATTCCGGTTGGACTTGGAGACTTGCACAGCAATGTAGAAAGGGTCCAGGTTGTGTGTTGTCTTAGGATGGCTTTCATATTTCAGAAGTGGGGCTGTGAATTCGTTTCAAAATTAAGTGGTTTTCTGTGTGTACCTGTAGGTGTCTAAAATTGACTTTGAACATGACAAATTACAGTTGTGTCCATTGTAGTTGTTGTTCACTGAAAACTAGATACATGTTGCCATAGGGCTTTACATTTTAAACCTGAGGTGGGAAGTAAATAACCTCTTGGGAGTAGCATCATCTTCTATGGCTCAGTAGTGTTTGCTGAATCGTCTTAAAAATACCATTTATTTCCTCAGGTTCTCCAATTTCAAGCTAAAAGAAATAGTACTTCATTGTATTTCTTAAAGACATGGCCCTGACTTCTTTGCTGTTAATAATTGACTTTTTTTTCCTGATGAATGATGACTTTCCTTTTGACAGTTTTGAGGTAGAAATTTGGTGGATTTGGTGTAGGATCTTAGGGTTTAGCATGGAGGGGGTATCTTAAAAGATTGAAGAGTTGGGTATCTGAGTATAATAAAAAGCACCATCTGTTCCCGGTCAGTATCTCCATTTTCTATAAATATAATAAATAAAAAATAGTAGCTTTGTCTGTACAATTTCTTTCCTTTAAAGGTATATCTAATTGGGAGTCTGGACTAGTTGGGACTTAGGGGTCAGGGACTTTTATGTTATCCTTTTACTCTTCATAAAATTCCTAGTGATTACAGTAGCATTTTCACATGGGTTTACAGGCTTAATGAGAGTCTAAACAATGACAGTCAGGGCGCCCGGGTGGCACAATGGGTTAAGCCTCTGCCTTTGGCTCAGGTTATGATCTCAGGGTCCTGGGATCGAGGCCTGCTTCCCCCTCTCTCTGCCTACTTGTGACCTCTCTCTCTCTCTGTGTCAAATAAATAAATAAAATCTTAAAAAAAAATGAGAGTCAACCCCCCCTTTTTAAAAGATGTTATTTTAAAAAATATTTATTTATTTATTTGACAGAGAAAGATCATAAGTAGGCAGAGAGGCAGGCAGAGAGAGGGGGGGAAGCAGGCTTCCCGCCAAGCAGGGAGCCGGATGTGGGGGCTCTGTGGGAGCTCAATCCCAGGACCCTGAGGTCATGACCTGAGCTGAAGGCAGAGGCTTAACCCACTGAGCCACCCAGGCGCCCCAAAAGATGTTATTTTTACATAATCTTCACACCCAGCATGGGGCTTGAACTCACAACTCCAAGATCAAGCCTCACATGCTCCACCGACTAAGCCAGCCAGGTGCCCCACCCCCAGACCTTTTGACATTATTTCATGGTATATATTCAAAATAAGACATTCCTTGATAAAGTAGATTCAGGGGAGTTGGCCGAGTAAATACTGTCAAGTTAGCTTGTCAGAGTGATACTAAACAGGCATGAATTTCTAGGCCATTGATAAATGAAAGCTTAAATTGTGAGTGTGAAATACTGGAAAAAATTTGTCTCTGATTCTATAAGCTCTCAAACTGCTTTGGTTCCATGAAGCATACAGCATACAGTAATATCACACAGAAAATGTCGTCGAATCAAAGAAGCCCAGGACTGGAAAGCAATTAGACTGCATAAGATGGAATAAAAATTAAAAATGAGACCAAAAATATTAAAAATAATTATTGAATTCGGTAGCTCATTTATTACTTTGAGTCCAAGGCAAGGCCAGTCCAGTGAAGCAATATTGGAGGCAATAAATAAAATAACTCAGGTAATTGCTGTCTTCTTTCTTTCTTGAGCAAGAGGGTTCTCGGTTTCCTCCTTCAGTTATCAGGGTAATTAAGCTTTTGTTCCCCCCTGTTTCACTTTACTAAAACCCTTGGCTTGACATTGCTGAGCCTGGGAAAAAAAAAACATTTTTTTTTGAGCCTGGAAAATATTGATGAGTTCGTCTTATTTTGTTTAGAAATTTATTCAGATGTTGTATTGCAGTATTTTTGCACGCACACAAGCCTTACAAATATATACCCATACATTTGGTCTCTGTCCCTGTTTCTGGCACACAGCTCCTAAAATCCTTGGAATTTCCTGTGATAAAAGCAATAAAAGTGTCTTTTGTTATGTTAACGAGGTGACTTTTAGAAAGTACCTCTGGTTGGGGGGCCTGGTTGCCTGGGGACCCAACCTTGTGAGCAGAGGGTTGGAACTTTCAGGCCCAACCCCTGACCTCTGGGGAGGGTAGAGGGCCTGAAGATTGAGTTCTATCTCCATTGGCCAATGAGTTCATCAGTCGTGCCTCTGTAACAAGTCTCCATAAAAACCCGAAAGGTGGGGCACCTGGGTGGCTCAGTGGGTTAAGCTTCTGCCTTCGGCTCAGGTCATGATCTCAGGGTCCTGGGATTGCGTCCCGCATCAGGCTCTCTGCTTGGTAGGGAGCCTGCTTCCCCCTCTCTCTCTGCCTGCCTCTTTGCCTCATTGTGATCTCTCTCTGTCAAATAAATAAATGGAATCTTAAAAAACAAACAAACACACAAACAAAAAAACCGAAAGGACAGGGTTTGGAAGACCTTCCAGGTTGGCGAACATGTGGAAATTTGGGGAGAGCGGTGCGCCTGGAGAGGACGCGGAGGCTGCGCCCTTACCCCAGACCTTGCCCTGTGCTGCTCTTCCATCTAGCTGTTTCTGTGTTATATCCTTTTATAGTACACCAGTGATCTAGTAGAATGTTTCTCGGAGTACTGTAAGTGGCTCTAGCAAATTAATAGAACCGGAGGAGGAAGCTGTGGACTTGTGTCTGGTGGCTGAAACCCAAGGTGGGGGTCTTTGGAACTTCCAGTTGGTAGTCGGATGGTCAGAAGCACAGATGATAATGTGGACTTGGGACTAGGGTCTGAAGTACAGGGAAGTGTAGGCAGTCTTGTAAGGACTTGTAGTCTTGTACGACTGAGCCCTAAACTGGGGCGATCTGGTGCTGCCTCTGGGTACTTTTCAGAATTGAGTTGAATTGTAAGACACCACACTTGGTGTCTGGTCTGAGAATTGCTTGTTGGAGTGGACGGACCTCCATCCATACACACACATGGGAATTGAGTGATCAGACCTAAACATTGGGGTATACCATATACTGATTACCAATTTTCTAAATACTGGGATAAATACATCTAATGCTTTAACCATACTGACTTTAGTATAATCTTTATTAGATGATTATGTTATTTTATAATCTTGCAGAGCATTATTTCATTCAACAAATACTGAACACCTGCTATGTGTAGGGCACTATGATAGGCCCTGTGGACACATGGGTGAGCAAGTCAAAGTCCCTGTCTTGATTTTCATGAAGACGTTACTGTTGTATGGTTACTTATCTTTTTTTTTTCTACCAAAAATAGTGTACAGTCTCAGTTATATCCTGGGTTAATCCAATCCTGTTTGGATTTCAGATTAAAGAAAAGGAATTCGTTGCATTTGACCCTTCAGTATGACCTATACATGGCAAACTGCTCTTTTGCAAGTAGATGGCTAGTCTGATTCTGTGTAAGGTGGGAAACCTATTGTAGGGATGAGTCACTATTACTTGAAATAAATACTATTTATTTACTTACTATTAAATTATATATTTAAAAGCCTGAAAACAAATTCTGTCCTTTTTTCCTGATTTTTTTTATTGATTAAGCAACATAAAATTCTGAAAGTCTTCTAAATACCTTCTATGAAGGTTTACCGTTTGCTCCTGTTTATGACTATGACTCATATTTCAATCCTTTATTAGTGGGCAGTATTGAGTGCCTACAAGTCAGGTAGTTCCCAGTGCTCTTCACGAACTTTTAGCAGAGGTGAGATTTGGGCAGGTGAAGCTGGCCATTGTCATATTGATGCAGCTCTCGGAATGAGCTTGCTTTCCTCGCCTCCTTTACCAGTTCACCAGCAGCTCGGCAATGGGTTCTGGGAGGTAAAGGATGGCCAGTGGCCCCTGGGAGACCCACAGCTCACTAACTTCCCTGTGTCTGGATGATATGCTAGGAACTAGCCCATGACTGAATTCATATACTGGTTTATGGGAAAAATCATCAAGGCTGATTGCTTGTCTAACACGCTTGATGAGTTCTCTTCTCCCCAAAGAGGGTGCAAGCATGGGACACAAAAATACTGGCTTGGTTTTTTTTTCCCATCAAGGAGGTGGAGTTTCTTATACATCTGTAGTGCTTTATACAGATTAATCTTTTGCATCTGGACTCTGAGATTGGGAGGAATTTTCTGATTGGGTGGAGGGAGTTTCCGGGCTTCCATAAGTGAGTTAGGTGCTGTTTTCGAGTTTATTTTACTTCACACTTAACCTTCTTGGCTTGGTACAAGGGTGGATCAGTGGTGATCGTAAAACAAACATTAGCATGACTGCAGCATGTGTTAACAGTACTGCAGTTTAATGATGAATGAGCACTCAGCACTGCAGATATGGGTGTGGGTTGCCCTGTGCAGGCATTGGGAGACAGCCCCTTGATTACTGCAGTGTATGGATGGATTGCTGGTTTGGTTGACTTCTTGATTATCTGGCTTATAGATAATGTCGGACTGTGGATATCCAGATTTGGGAGGTTAATCTGTATTTGTGAAGTACAGATTGCCATCAATTTTTTTTTGCCCCGTATGTATTTAGTAGAATATGGGAGGATTAGTGAAGCCTGTCCTGTTCAAGCAGATATGTTTTTTTAGCCTCTTTCATTATATGTTAAAGTATTATGGTGGCTGTATTTTTCTAGTCTCTTCTTTGCCTAGGTATTCTTGGAAAAATCAGTCTTCTTGATAATGCTCTTGCAGCTAGTATAGCTTCAAGTAAACAGTAGATGCTCAATAAATACTTCCGGTATTGTTTTGAACTGAATTGTTAACACAGTCTGAATCCGTAGGCTCAGGTGAAAATGATCAGAAAAAATTAATACTTTCATGCCTGCTTAGAAAGTAATCAGAAAAACTTTAGCATTTCCATGAGGCTGTTTTCTTAATTCAAAAGATTATCTTTAGCACCTCCACCTTCCTTGGCCATACATAAAAAGCTATAATTAATGTACTGTCCTCAACTTCTAAAATTATAAGCAAATTTATATTCTTTTTGTTAAACGCCATTCATAAGGTTATATTTTCTGTTGCCACCAGCACATCAAGTCTTTTCTGAAAAACAAAGCTGTAGTGTTAACTCTTCCAGAGCTGTATATCTTTTTTTTAAAAGATGTTATTTATATGACAGAGAGAGAGAAGTCACAAGTAGGCAGAGAGGCAGAGAGCGGGGAGGAGGCAAGCTCCCTGCTGAGCAGAGAGCCGGATGCGGGACTCGATCCCAGGACCCTGAGATCATGACCTGAGCCAAAGGCAGAGGCTTAACCCACTGAGCCACCCAGGCGCCCCAGAGCTGTATATCTTTTGACTTTGCCTGGTAAGTGTGCATTATTATTATTTTTTTTAAAGATTTTATTTATTCATTTGACACAGAGAGAGAGATTACAAATAGGCAGAGAGAGGAGAGAGGAGGAAGCAGGCTCCCTGCCGAGCAGAGAGCCCGATGTGGGCCTCGACCCCAGGACCCTGGGATCATGACTCGAGCCGAAGGCAGCGGCTTTAACCCACTGAGCCACCCAGGCGCCCAGTGTGCATTATTTTAATTCAGGATATCACTTAGTATTTGGTGCTGGGAATGTAAAATACTTCTCCTGTTTGTACCTCATTGCCATTAGTTGGGTGGATACTTGTAGAGAGAAGACAGCAGACCAAAGGAACTCTAGAGTTTAAGGGATTTGGAAGCAGTTTTGTTGTGAAAAGAGACAGCCTTGTTAAAAGGGTTGGTGCAAGTTCTAGTTTTGCCATTTACTGCCCAGCTTGGGAAACTGGGCACTGTGGTTCATAGACATCAGAAAGTCGTCTTTGGACTCCTTGCATAAGAATCATCTGGGCTGCTTTTGTAAACAGATTCCTAGGACCCAAACCTCCTGAATCTAAGTCTTAGGTGATAGGTCCCTGAAGACTGCATTTTTAGCAAGCACTCCAGATGGTTCTGAAATTCACTAAAATTTAAGAACACCCATGACATAAACATTGAAATATTTATTTTCTGTGTACATTCTCTGTTCACCTGTCTGAACTTTACTTTTCCTCATCTACAGAATGAATGTAACAACTTATTTTACAAGGTTGTTGGGAGAATGTTTGGTAGAGTATTCCACACTGTTCCTGTTGTGTCAGAGGTTCCCAAAACCACTCTCAGGTTTCATGGTTTACTGGCAGAACTCATAGGACTTAGCATATAGTTGTGCTTCCAGCTATGATTTATTAGAGCAAAAGGATACAAAGCAAAGTCAGCAGAGGGAAAGGGCGCATGGGGCCAAGTCTGGAGGAAACCAGGTGCAGCTTCCAGTGGTCCTCTCCCACTGGAGTCACACTGGTTTATGCTTAATTCCTCCAGCAATAAGTTGTGATAGCTTGTATAAAGTGTTGTCTACCAAGGAGGCTCATTAGAGACTCCGTGCCCAGGGTTTTTTGCTGGGACCTGGTCATGTACACCCCCTCTGCCTGGTATGTGCCAAAATTCCAGACTCCCAGAAGGAAGACAGGATTTAGCATAAACCATATTGTTTGTACCAAGAATTTAGGCACAGCTGGCTACTCTCAACCATTTAGGCTGGTGGGAACCTTCCCCAAATCCAAATCCCCAGCTGGATACCAGCTTTGTAAGCAGGACTTTTTTAAGAATAGCAGTTTCAGGCCTGCTATGTTAACTCTTTCCTGCACAGTAATGTTGCGAAATACTGGTATTTTTCAACAAAGGGAAATGACTTGCCCATGGTCCTTAAGCTCATCAGCCGCAGAGTTGAGACTGAGACTCGTAGCAATCGCCACCATCTTTGCTGCATGCCGTCATGCTTCCGGATTATGGGTCATCCTGTTTCATACTGTTGAATGCATTCACTTTTTGTCACTTGCAGCAGAAGAGCAGCCTGCCGCTGGGAACTTGATGCCCCCAGTGGGGGAGCCAGGAAGTATTGATGTTTCTGCCAGTTTAGCGTCAACACTTGCTGGTTTCCTCTCTGGAGCATCACCAAGTTCGTGGATTTTCAGTTTTTCCTGACTTCTGGATTTTTGTGACTACCCCCTCCTCCTTGTTCCATTCATTTACCCATAGTCCCAGCACTCATTTACATCATTACCTCATTGAATTCTATACATGGCTAGCTGTTAGCTCATAGACAGCTGATTAAAAAATTGGGGGGTGAGAGGTCACACAATTTCAAAGTGCAGGCATACTGAAGCGTATTTAGTGAAGGATGACTATGTAGGGAAAACCTGGCAAAAGAAAAAAAGAATAAAATTCTTGGGTTAATAATGAATTTTATGGCAATATTTATAAATATTGTTTGACTCCAGGAGAGTTTTACAATCATGAAAAACCCCAGGGATATCTCTGTTTATTCTTAAGTTTCAGCCTTTTTTTCTGTTATCAAAAAGGAAAATTAATAATTGTTCTATGATTTGGGCTAGGAATGAATCAGGAACTCATACTGAAGGATGTGGTAATCCTACAGATCAACAGGGGGCAAAAGCCAGGAGCGAACTGTCACAAATAAGTAACAGCTGGGTAGAGCAGATTATGTAAGCTACACCTGTTCTGTAAGCAGTGGGGATGTTCTTTAAGCTTCACAATTAATGTAGTTTGCAATAATGTGGATTAAGGGATCTATAGTATAGTGCACAATTAACTTTGGCTTCTTTTCTGAAGACATTCGTGTGAATCACAGGCTTCCTTTGAACACTCTTGCCCTACTTATGCTGTAGAAGTATGTAAGGCACAGCCCTGCTCTCCAGTAGCTTGCAGGCTATTGGACAGAAGGTCACATACAAGACCAGGCTCCTTACAAAGCATTTGGTCGTCAAACAGCGCTCTCTTTTCATAGAGGCACACACAGCAAGTGTGGCTGACTTTCAGAAGAGGGCGCCGAATCTCACTCGGCTGTGGTTGGGGGAGGGATTTGTAGAGGAGGTAGGCCTATGAACTGGGTGGGAAGGGACCCAAAGTATTGAAGTTCATGGAATTTTAGGGCCGGGCAACCTCATTACAGGAAGAAGCAATTACCGGAGCAATTGGACCAAGTTACTGCTTACAGTACTTAGAGCAGTGGGACTAGTCAACGTAGAAGGCACGGGTTCCACCTCCAGATGCTGGAGAAAGACCAAAACCTTGGTCTTCAGTGCCTTCTGTTTGCCGTGGTGACATTTAAACTTGAAAAGAGGGAAAACTAAAAATGGATTTCAGGCAGCTTTCGGTCTTCAAAACAATAGCTACAGGAATCTCCCTGTAGACTCTTTTCCGAACTCCATGACTCAATGATGGTGGTTATCGTTCTTCTGATTTGGTGCAGGAGCAGTAAGGTAGGAACCAGGATGGAAGCATTGGGGCTAATATTTCAAGACACTGCTTCATGTAATACATGGTTATTTGTCCCGCTGACATAATGAGTGCATACTTTTTTTTTTCTTTAAAGATTTTATTTATTTGACACAGAGAGAGATCACAAGCAGGCAGAGAGGCAGGCAGAGAGGCAGGCAGAGAGAGAGGAGGAAGCAGGCTTCCCGCAGAGCAGGGAGCCCGATGCCGGCCTCGATCCGGGCGGGCCTCGATCCCAGGACCCCGAGATCGCGACCCGAGCCAAAGGCAGAGGCTTTAACCCACTGAGCCACCCAGGCGCCCCTGAGTGCATACTTTTAGAAACTTTTACTACATGAGGACAGTGTGTTAGAGGTTATCTCGAGTAGTGATGGTCATTTATAGGCATACCTCGTTTTATTGTGCTTTGTTTTACTGTGCTTTGCAGATACTGTGTGTTTTTACAGATCCAAGGTTTATGGCAACCCTGTGTTGAGCATGCCTATCAGCACCATATTTCTAACAGCATTTGCTCACTTTGTGTCTCTGTCACATTTTGGTAATTCTCACAGTATTTCAAACTTTTTCATCATTATTCGTCGTAATCTGTGAAGTGATTATGACTGGCTGAAAGCTCAGATCATGCTTAGCATTTCTGTTTAGCAATAAAGTTTTTAGCAATACAATTTTAAAATTAAGATATGTACATCGTTAATGCTCTTGTACACTTACTAGACCACAGCATATTGTAAACATAATTTTTTTAAAAACATTTTATTTTTAAATCCTCTCTACACCCAAGGTAGGGCTCAAGCTCACAGCCCCGAGATGGAGTCACATGCTCTACTCGCTGAGCCCAGCGCCCCAGTAAACACAACTTTTATATGCACTGGGAAACCAGAAAATTAATGTGACTCACTTTATTGTGTTATTCGCTTTATTGTTGTGGTCTGGAACTGACCCTGCAATATCTCCAAGGCATGACTGGATTTAAAGAGCTGGGGATCAGGCCTTGGTCCAGGAGCACATCCCTTACAGTAACCTTCTGTTTCACCACCGCTAGGCAGCACGGCTCTTTAGTAGACATTTGCACTTGCCCATATCATTGTGCATTACCGGAACGTGGATCACAACTTACTCGCTCAACCAGTGTATCTCCACACGATGGTGATGCACTTTTCTTTTTCTCCTCACGACTGCTACTAACGTCCAAACCATCAGCAACTCTCTTCTTTAATATTTGTTCCTCCTTCAGTCTTCCTCTTTCAATAAATGACACCATCCCTGACCCACTTGTTCGAGCTGGATACCTAGCAGTCATCCTTAATACCACCTTTCCCTTCATCTCCCACATCTAACCTCACAGCAAATCTAGTAGGTTTGGTTTCTGAAAGAGCTCTCAAAGCCGTCCACTTCTCTGCATGTCCACCTCAACTGCCATCCCAAGTTCAAGCTGCCACTGTCACTTACCCAGGCCATTGCAATAGATGGTCTCATCCATTCTTGCCCTCTCCAGTGTGTCCTCCACACAGCACCAGAAGGATCTTTCACAAATGCGTATCTGAAAGCCCTCAGTGCTCCTCTGCTCCCTGGATAAAAACCTGACCAGTATAACCTTATACTCTTCTTCACTGCTTTTGTTGTTGTTGTTCATTCTTAAAAATGGAGATATAATTCACATAGCAAACAAGTCACCATTTTTTTAAAGATTTTTTATTTATTTGAGAGAGAGGGAGAGCACAAGCTGTGGGTAGGGGCATGAGGAGAGGGAGAAGCTGACTCCCCGCTGAGCAGGGAGCCAACATGGGGCTCCATCCCAGGATCCTAAGATCATGACCTGAGCCAAAGGCAAGACACTTAACCGACTGAGTCACCCAGGTCCTGCCCCAACAGTTAACCCTTTTAAAGTGTACACGTAAGTGGGGGGTTTTTGTGGGTTTTTTCTTCAAGTTTTTATTTAAATTCCAGTTAGTTAACATACAGTATAATGTTAGTTTCAGGTGTAGAATTTAGTGATTCATCATTAAGTGGGTTTTAGCATATTAGCTATTTTGTGCAACCATTACTACAGTCTAATTTTGGAACATTTTCATCACCCCGAAAAGAAACCATGTACCTATTAGCTGTTAGTCCCAATCTCTCCCTCTAGGCCCTGGCAACCACCCATTTACTGTCATTACTATGTATTTGTCTATTCTGGACATTTTGTGTAAATGGACTCCTACAATATTTGCTCTTTTATGATTGACTTCTTTCATTTAGTAGGATGTTCTCAAGGTTTTTTAAGCCATGTTGTAGCATGTATCTTCCCTTTCTATGGCTCACTAGTGGATATACCGATGGATATACCGATATCCACTGAATGGATATACCACATTTTGTTTATCCATTGATCAGGTGATGGGCATTTGGATTATTTATGCGTCATGGTCATTATGAATAATGCTGCCACTTGGAACATTTTTGTACATTTTTTAAAAGATTTTATTTATTTATTTGTCAGAGAGAGAAAGAGCACAAGCAGGCAGAGTGGCAGGCAGAAGCAGAGAGAGAAGCAGGCTCCCCACTGAGCAAGGAGCCCAATGCGGGACTCGATCCCAAGACACAGGGATCATGACCTGAGCCGAAGGCAGCCTCTTAACCGACTGAGCCACCCAGGCGTCCCTTTGTACGTGTTTTTGTGTAGGTGTTTGTCTCACTTCTCTTGGGTATATACCTAGGAATGGAATTGCTAGATTATATGGTAATTCTTTGTTTAACTTTTTGAGAAACTGCTGAACTTTCCCATAGCTCTTCCTCACTTCTTACTTTTTTTAAGAGAAAAAACTTGGGGGGTGGTGCAGTCAGTTAAGCATCAGAACTCTTGGTTTCTGTTCAGGTCATGATCTCAGGGTCTTAAGATTGAGCCCTGCATGGGGCTCCACGCTGAGCTTGGAGTCTAAGACTGCTTCTGTCTCCCTCTGCCCCTCGCCCCCTCTAAAATAGATAAATAAATCTTTTAAAAAGTTAAAAAAATTTTTTTAAATTTTGGTAAAAAGCATGTCACATAAAATTTACCATCCTAAACGTTTTTAGGTGTATAATTCACTAGTGTTAAGTGTAATCACATTCTTGTGCAACAAATATACAGAACTTTTTCATCTTGCAAAACTGAAGCTTTATACCCATTAAACAGCAACTCCTCATTTCCCTCATTCGCCCTACCCCTCCTCCCCCCAAGACCCTGGCGACTAGCATTCTATTTTATGAATTTAACTACTTTAGATACCTTGTATGAATGGAGTCATACTGTATTTTTCTTCTTGTGACTGGCTTGTTTCACTGAGCGTAATGTCCTCAAGGTTCATCCATGCGGTAGCATGTGACAAGACTTTCTTCTTTTTTAAGGCTTTTTATGTATATGCCACATTCGTATATCCATCCATTCATTGATGATATTTGGGTTGTTTCCACCTCTTGACTATTGTGAATAATGCTGCTGTTATTGTGTGCAATATCTCTTCAGGATAATGATTTTATTTTATTTTTTAAAGATTTTATTTATTTATTTCACAGAGGGAGAGAGATCACAAGGAGGCAGAGAGACAGGCAGAGAGAGAGGGGGAAGCAGGCTCCCCGCCGAGCAGGGAGCCCAATGCGGGCCTCGATCCCAGGACCCTGAGATCATGACCTGAGCCGAAAGCAGAGGCTTTAACCCACTGAGCCACCCAGGATAATGATTTTAATTCTTGGGCTATATACCTAGAAGTAGAATTGCTAGATCATATGGTAATTTTATGTTTAATTTTTTGAGGCACCTCTGAAGTTTTCCGTAGTAGCTGAACATTTTACATTCCCATCACCATTGCAGAAGGGTTCCAACTTCTACATCCTAGCCAATGCTTTTTTTGATAGGAGCCATTTTAGTTGGTGTGTGGTGATATTTCATTGTGGCTTAGATTTGCATTTCTCAGGTGATTAGTGATGTTAAGCATCTTTTCACATGCTTTTGGCCATTCGTCTATCATTGGAGAAATGTGTATTCAAAGTGGTTTCCCAGTTTTTTACCAAAGTATTTGGGTTTCTGTTGTTCAGTTGTAGCAGTTCTTTATATACTCTAGATATGAACACTTACATACTCTAGATATTAGCCCTTTATCAGATCCATGATTTCCAAATAGGTTCTTTTATTCCATAAGTTGCCTTTTCACTTTGTTAATTGTTTCATCTGATGCATAGAAGCTTTTTAATTTGATGTCCCATTTGTCTTTTTGCTTTTGTTTCTTGGGCTTTTTAGTGATATATCCAAGAAATAATTACCAAATCCAGTGTGTCATGAGCTTTTCCCCTATGTTTTCTACGATTTTTATCCTTTTAGGTCTTACATTCAGTTTTTTAATCCATTTTGAATTGATTTTTGTATAAGGTGTAAGGTAAGGATCTGACTTCATTCTTTGGCATGTGGATATCCAGTTTTCCCAGTGCCATTTGTTGAAAAGATTCTTTTTCACTCATTGAGAGGCCTCGGCATCCTTCTTGAAGCTCTTTTGACCCTATGCATGAGGGTTTATGTCTGGGTTCTATTTTATTCCGTTGGTCTATGGGCTTCTCTTTATGCTTATACTACATTGTTTTCATTACTGTAACTTTGTGATATCTTTTGAAATCACAAAGTATGAGGCCTCGGACTTGGTTCTTCTTCTTTTTTTTTGTAAGATTTTATCTATTTATTTGAGAGAGAGAGACAGGGGGAGGAGCAGAGGCAGAAGGACAAGCAGACTCCATGCTGAGCATGGAGCCCAACATGGGACTCAGTCCCACAACTGAGATCATGGCCTGAGCCAAAATCAAGAGTGAGGATCGTAACTGACTGAGCCACCCAGGTGCCCCTGTTCTTTTTCAAGATTATTTTGGCTATCCAGGGTCCCTGGAGATTATGTATGGATTTTAGGGTGAATTTTTCTATTGGTGCAAAAAATATTCCTCATTTCTTATGTTCTGTCTGCCACCGGACCTTTGTATATATCGTTCCTCTTGTCTAGTAAACTTCTCTATGGCAGTCAGTTGCCTCAATTCTTACTCATTTCTCAGAGCTCAGCTTAATAAATTTCCCCCAAAAAGCCGTCCCTGTCCTTCCCTCAGATAGTGCCAGCTTTACAGGTTCTCATAGCATTATGAACCTTTCCTTTATACTCTTATCACAATTGGCTTTACATTTGTATGTTAATTTCCTTTGGTAATATATTTAGTATCAACCTTCCCTCTACATAGTGTGTCATGAAGGTAAGAACTGTGACCATTTTTGCTTATTGCTGTGTCACTAATGCCTCAGTGCCTGACTTAAACCCTTAATACATGAGGATGGAAATATCTTATTATTTTATATGGATCAAAATTTGAAATGGGTTTTCTTTATTATTTTTTGATTTTTCATTTTGACTTCAGTATAGACATTTGTGTTATGCTGTCTCTGTGCAGAAATAATTATTCCAGTCAGTGCCTTGAATTACTGATCCTTGGCTTCAGTGCTTTGTTACAGGTTTGTGGAATTTAGTTGTAAGTTGTCTTTGTCTTCTTATCATTATAATAACAGTTAAAACCAGAGTAGTAAGTTCCTGGCATTGTTTCAAGTGCTTTACAAGCATTTGTTCATTGTATGCATTTGCTTATTGTAGATAGGGTTTTCTAGAGAAAACAGTCAACAGGCTCTGTGTATATGTGTGCGTATGTGTTTATGGATATGTATATACCTATAGATTTAATGTTTAGTGTTATTTATATGCATATATGTAAATAAATTTCTCCATTTATATCTTAAAACTTCATACGTTTGTGTAGACATATAAACTTATTTTAAGGAAATGACTCATGATTGTGGAAGTGGACAAGTCCTAAGTCCCGCAGTCAGCAACCTAGAGACCCAGGAGAGCCAATGGTGTAGAGTCTGAGCAGGAAGACTTGACAACCAGGAGAGCTGACAGTGCAAGTTTGAATTCGAGAGCCAGTGTTTCAGTTTGAGTCCAAAGGCAGGTTAAACCAATGTCCCAGCTCAGAAGGCTTTTAGGCAAGAGGAGTTCCCCCTTGGGAGGGGGAGGGAGAGGAGAGGAGTCAGTCATTCTGTTCTCTTCAGGCGTTCAGTTGATTGGATGAGGTCCACTAGCATTATGAGGACAATCTGCTTTACTCTCTCTGCCAATTCAGATATTAATCTCATCCAGAAGTACCTCACAGACACACCCAGAATGTTCGACCAAGTATCTGGACACTACATGGCCCAGTCAAGATAATGCATAAAATAAACTATCATACTTATGTGACCATGCGAATATGAATGAACAGTCGAAAGTGTAGGGCGCCTGGTTGGCTCAGTGGGTTAAAGCCTCTGCTTTCGGCTCAGGTCATGATCTCA